>JASDQU010374521.1:35072-53870 GCA_032191745.1 Picea mariana
CTCCTCACTAATCTTTGTTCAATTAGTTAACTGAAGACTAGTTGAATAGTTAACTCAACTAGGTGGCAATTCACTCCCGTAACTGCGTGAGAGACTAGAATAGGTGGCAGCTCACTCCCGTAAATGCTGGTGTGTGTCCATATAACTCTAGACCATAACTATGGCACATTGGTTCACCTCAATTCGAACTCATTGAGTTATACAAAGTATATCATGTGTAAATTATTCATTGTTCATAATAGTTAATGAGAATTCTTCCATTCTTTCTCTCCTTCTTCTTCTTTCTTCTATTCTCTATGAAAATGTGTGTATCATTGTTTAGATAGATATATTATGTACAGGTTCAACACATTTACATGGTATCATAGCCGATGAACTGCTAAGAAAAAGCTACACCAAAATGTTTTGCAGGTACAAAAGATTGAAGACAACGGAAAAATGGAATTCCAAAAAGAAATCATTCTTACACCTTACAACTATTTTGCATGGAAGGATAAAATATCCATACATATATGATCCATAGGGTTTTACAGGTTAACCATGAATACAGATACAGAGCTGACATCAACCATAGAAAAATGCAAGTACTGAAATCCCATGGATGAGGCACTCAGAACAATTTGTAGTCTTATTTCTCCTGATCTCCTTTTTCACATATCTTCCTGTAAGACTCTCAATGAAGCCTGAAAATATTGTAAGGGATATTTGGTAAATAGGATGAGATGAGGGGACATATGCTAGAGGTGGAGTTTCTCACATTGGATCTAAAAATCTTCGACAATATCCAATATTTCTTTACAAAATTCAAGGATTTACTGTCGCAACTCAAAGCTTGCGGGGATGATAAATCAGCAAAGGATAAACAAATTGTTCTCTCCATTCTCTCCAAGCTTGGTCCTGAATTCTTTGTATTCATATTTACATTCCATATTGTCATATTTTCCTCTAGATCCACCTAGAAGATGCCTTCTCTTAAGGACTTTATCGAATCCTTGACATAAGAGAAAACCAAGATCATCAACATGGGCACAATCAAAGGCCCAAAGGTGCATGCACTCAATGTGCATGATAGCAGCCAAAAATATAAAAAATATAAAGATAAATATAAGAGGAAATCTCATACACATTAGAAAAAGGAAGGGTACACAAAACCCTTCACCGATGCCTTCGGATCCAAAGGAGAAAAGGGAAGAAAAGGAGAGAAATGAATGTACTGTCACAAAGGGTTCCATTCGGAATCTGCATGCATGCAAAAACAAATAGATATGATGTCTCAAATAATTCATATAAAGAACCTTGGAGATCGCATCCCCCAGGGTGCAAAGAAGAAGAAGCAAGAAGATCTAAATTCCAAGAAAGGCAATTCTAGGCATGCCTTGATTGCAATCAACTCCTTTCTTGATGCTTGGATCATTAATTTAGGATCATCATATCACATGAATGCATCAGAAGCACTCTATTCTTATTTGGATGAATGAAAAGGTCCTCCTTTTCTGATGGGGCACAACTCTTCTGTCGAAGTCACCGACAAAGGAAGGATTGAACTCACCAACGAAATCTTCGAGAATGTGTTGCATGTTCCCAAAATTTCTATCAACCTTCTCTCTATGTATTAGATGATGAATTCCAGCACTTGAAATAATTTTGTATTGACACCAAATGTCGTGGACATCTATGACATGCAAACCAATTCTAGGGTTGCTACCGGTGAGGTAAATCATCAGTCTAGATTGTATACATTTTTTGAATTCATTGAACCTGATTCTGCTTTACTGCTTACTCATGTTGATGAAAGTAGTAGGATATGGCACGCAAGATTTGGACATTTGAATTTTAGATACATGCAACAACTTAGCAAGAAAAGATTAATTGATGGTCTACCAGACATCCATTTATCCAAGGTAGTATGTGAAGGATGTGTTATCAGAAAACACCCTCAAGAGAAATTCGATAAGGGAAAGTCTCAGCGAGCTTCCACACCTTTATATTTGATCCACAGTGTCATGGGTCCTTTTCTGCATTCATCGATCATAAAAGTGAGGCTTGTTCTCATTTTTGTTGATGATTTCTCAATTTTGAAATGGATCTACTTTCTTAGGCAAAAAACTGAGGTCTTTAAACACATCAAGTATTTCAAAGCTCTGGTTGAGACACAGTCTGAAAAGAACATTAAAGTCCTTCAAACTAATAATGGAGAAGAGTATGTGAATCATGAGATCCACAATCTTTTCCATGAGGAAGAGATTCAGTTGCATAACATAGTTCCCTATAATCAGATGGCAGGGATCTAGTTGCAGTGAAATAGAGTTGTTGAGCAGAAAAATTGATCTCTAAAGGAGATGGCATCTTGCATGTTGCATGCAAAGTCATTACCATAGAGACTATGGGCCGAAGCACTTAATTGTGCAACATACATACAAAACATATCTCCTCATGGATGTGTCAAGGATAAGACCCCCTACAAGGCTTGGAGCAGCCTCAAACCATAAGTGGACCACTTTCACATTTTTCGTTCACGTGCATGGGCCTGGATTTCCTCTGAAAAGAGGAAGGAACTTGATCCACATAGAACTGAGTGAATTTTTTTTTGATACCTTGATGGTGTGAAGGGATATCATCTTATTGATATTTCCTTAGACTGGATCAACATTGAGCATACTGTCCAATTTGAGGAAAGTGTCTCGCATGCACCTTAGCAGGCGAATGCAGACACCTTCATTCTTCCACCTGTTCGAGATGATGAGAATGCACATGATGACTCTTCTTCATATAAGAGTTCTGATTTAGAGGACTCAAATGATTTAGATTCAGAGTTAGTACAGTCATATGTAGAGTTAGAGCATCTAGATGTAGTTGCAAAGCTAGAGACGAGGCCCAAAAGGGCATAGACTACTCTTCAGGATGCAAGGGTTCTCGTGGGTGATCTAGTCGATACTAGGAGGACTCAATCAGATTTCGAGGAGCCTCCTGTTGTACTCACTTCCACTGAAACATTTCCCTCTATGCATATTTGTTTGGTTCAGTCTTTATATTCAAAGTCTTATGGTGAGGCTGCTAGAAATCCCTTTTGGGAATCCACCATGTAGGAGGAGTATAAATCTCTCCTCGAGAACCATACTTGGGATCTGGTTCCCCTTCCTTCTGGGAGGAAACTTATCAGATGTAGATGGGTCTACAGGACCAAGAGCACAGATGGACAGATAAGAAGATACAAATCTAGTCTTGTCACCAAAGTCTTTCAGTAGGTTCATGGTATTGACTATGATGAGACCTTTTCTCCAGTAGTGAAGATGGATTCCATATGATTGGCACTTGCCATTTCGGTATCCAAAGGATGGGAAGTCCATCATATGGATGTGAAGAATGCATTTCTTCATGGTGATCTCTCTGAGGAGATTTACATGGAGTAGCCCCAGGGATTTATGAAGGACTCATCTTTGGTATGTCGACTGAAGAAGTCACATTATGGACTCAAGTAGGCTCCAAGGGCATGGTATGCCAAGATGGATTCCTACCTGTTGTCACAAAACTTTGTACGTTGTAAATCATACATGAATGTCTACATGCTCAGGATGACTGATTCACTTCTACTTTTAATTTTGTATGTCGATGATTTGCTGATCATCGAGTGCTCGACTTCAACGATTGCTGCAGTCAAGAGGATTCTACATGAAATATTTTTGATGACGGACATGGTTCCACTAAAATTCTTCCTTGGATTCAATATCAGTTAGGATGCATCAGGCATCAACTATCTTAGGCCAAGTATGCATGAGATCTCCTTGAGAGATTTCACATGACAGACTGCAAGTCTTCTCTGACTCCTTTCCTATCAGGAGTCAAACTTGAGGATGGAAAGGAGACTCCACTATTTGAAAACACACTGTAAAAACATCTAGTGGGGAGCTTGTTGCATCTCACACACTCCAAAACATACCTCTCATATGTAGTTGGCGCAGTTTCCAGGTTCATGCAGGAGACGCATGAGCTACATTGGAAAGCTGCAAAGCATATCCTTCGATACATACAGGGCAGCATCACCTTTGGGATTCATTATGCAATAGACTTTACATTATATCTCATTGGGTTTACTGATTCCAACTGGGCTGGTGATAACATTGATTGCAAGTCCACATCTGGTTACTCACTCAGTCATAGTTCTAGGACTATATGTTGGTCTAGCAAGAACCAAGCTATCATTTCTCTATCTTCATCTAAGGAAAAGTACAAAGGGGTAGTTAACATAACCATTCAAGTTATGTGGCTACAACATTTTCTCACTGAGTTGGGCATTCATTTTCATCGACTGATCATCATATAGTGTGACAACCAGAGCACTTTGAAGTTTTGAAGAGATCTAGTTCATTGGAAGTGGACGAAGCACATTGAGATCCACATGCACTACATCCAGGACTTAGTACACAAGGGGATCATCGACTTACAGTTATGTCCTTTAGCAAAACAAACGATAGACATTTTCACCAAGACCTTCATTGAGCAAAAATTTCATTCTCTGCAAGGTCGTCTTGGATTGAAGGACACAATTTGCTAGCAATTGTAGTTCCTATTTTTACATACATTGTACCTTGAGGGGGGGATTTTCCCATGAGGTTTTCCCTCTTTCCTCACTTTATTTTCAGTGTATATTTTGTACTTGGGTACCTAACATCTCCTCGTTGCCGAGACCCAATCTTTATTTTCACCATAGTGATGTTCAGGGGGGGGTTTTGAGTTACTTAACACACACCTAGGATTTATTTTTCTTAAGGTTATTCCTTTTTTATTATTCATATTTATTCATTATCCAGTCTCCTATATTTTAGGGGAGAATATTCCACCTAGAGAATATTCTTTTTCAATTGACACTTCAGTTTGACTAGTTGAGTTGAGTTTAGATGTTGCATTGGGATCATCACCATGAAAAATTGGGATAATCACCATGCTAACTCGACCTTGCCTTGGTATAATCACCAGAGTGGCGCATTAGCCTTGATTCCTTGAGTTAACTCCTCACTACTCTTTGGTCAATGAGTTAACTGAAGACTAGTTGACTAGTTAACTCAACTAGGTGGCAGTTCACTCCCGTAACTACTGGTGTGTGTCCAGATCACTCTAGACCACCACTATGGTGCATTGGTTCACCTCAAGTTGAATTCATTTAGTTATACATAGTATATCATGTGTAAATTATTCATTATTCACAACGGTTAATGAGAATTCTTCCATTCTTTCTCTCCTTCTTCTTCTTTCTTCTATTCTCTCTGCAAATGTGTGTATCATTGTTTATCTATATCTATTATGTGTAGGTTCAACACATTTACATGCATTCACTATTTCATCTACTCGTAATAAGTAGGCTGCAATATTCTCATCTTCCTTCATTTTTAGTTGTTCGAACTAACCTCTGTAAGCTTGAATCTTTGTTTCTTTGACTTTTGTATCTTCTTCATAAATATTTCGAAGCTTGTCCCAAATCTCTTTAGCTGATTTACAATGTGAAAATTTGGTGAATATTGTATCACTGAGACCATTCAAAAGTGCATTTTTGGCTTTGGAATTATTCTCACGGAGTTTCACTACTTTGTCATTTGTTGGTGGAACTACTGGTGTTGTGTCTCCATATACAATTGATTTCGAAACTTGAAATCCCTCTGTCTATATACATATATTCATTCTTATTCTCCAAAAATCATACTTATGTCCATCAAATTGCAATATTCCATTTTTATACAAGTTGGTACTCTCCATGATCTACCTTTTAGTGGTTAAACTGATTTCTAAAGGAACCTATTCTGATACCAATTATTGGATTACTGAGAGGGGGGGTGAATCAGTAATAGCTTAATTATAATCCTTTTTATTCAAATAATCCAAGTGTTATATAAATGTAGAATTATTATCCAATAATGAGCAATAACAAATGAACAATCACACACATACACAATACACTATTGTTTTACATGGAAACCCAAATCGGAAGAAAACCATGGAATGATTTTTATTATATGTCTTGAAGAATTACATTCATTGGAAGCACCAACTTCCTATGTTTTCCAGCTGCAACTGGAAGGAGGCTCCAACCCCCTAGTTTCTCAGGCTACAACCTGAGGGAAGCTCCAACTCCCTAATTCTATGGCTACAACTAGGAGACTACAACCCCCTATGTTCTCAGTCTACAACCGGAAGGTGGCTACAACCACCTATCCTTGCCCCATTCAACTGCCCTGAAGTAGAAGTAGAATGATGGTGTAATGACCCCAACGTTACGACTACAAGCGAAGTAGAAGTGCATTTTTTTTTTTGTTTTTAGGCAAGAAGGAAACAACGACAACAATTTAACCACACCACTGACGATGAACACAAGAACACAGTCCAGGCAACATGATACTATGACACCACACACATGCACAAGGGAAACTGGGAGAAACATGCATATTACAACAAGGAGGAACGAATACCCACCCAATGCAAACAAGACACGAATAAAGGATAAGCGGAAACACCCCCCTCTCGACACAATGACCTTGAAAAAAAAGACTAGAACCTCAAGGCACATGAACCAAACGCATGAAGATGTTCCACCCATACGGAAAAAGAAACTTACAATGCTCAACGACACCCACACAGAATGCACCATCTTCGACCAATTTCTCGTTGATGCTATCCAATAGGGTGTGCCATGATCCCTCCTCGGGAGTCATTCTGTCCCAAAGTGACAGATGTGTCACTAACCTTGACACAACACAACCTATCGAGACCGAGGAATCTAGATAAATCCGACACATTGGGACAAAACGATTGACAGGGAGACTTCACCCATACTCCACACAATAGGGTGACAAAGGCAAGATGACTAGAATCAAGGAAGAACTCAAGCCAAAATGCGACTTCGTCAACAAACCAATGATTAATCATGTCTAAATTGTTTCAAAAATGACCATCTAATTTAACATTGGTTACTAATCTAATACTAAGTCAATTTCAATTAGCCCATAAATTACAATTCTACATTAACATAAAAATCAACAAGTCTAATTGCAAATAAGTCAATGTACGCCAATCTAATTGAACATTAAAACCATATCAAGTGAGAAAGTCTAAATCATAGATTGATCATCAATGTACCATAAATTTAATCTTAAATTCAATCATAATTTGGAATGACATGTAAGACATTAACAATTATTACTATATAACATTTAATCAGTATAACTAGTCATTCCAGTAAATGATCAGTAAATATAAGATCAGAGGCTAGGCATTAAAACTTAATATAAAAACACAGTGATTTGATTGAAAGGTATACAACATTAGTTAAAGGGATGTCTAAAAATATGAAGAGGTTGTCTAAACATATAAAAGGCTGTTCTAATTAACTAATTGTAGTTAGTAAACTATCGGTGACCTTTTCCAAGTAAGGATTGACTTAAACTAAATTTTTAAATAAAATGTATTTATTTCTATACTGTTACCCAAGAAAAATTTGGCTAAGCCAAAAGCATAAGGTAGTGGAATTATCACAGGCATTCGTTAAAGGATAATTATTACATCCCATATTCTATATCACAAGGGCTGTATAAAATGTTACACCAATATTACAAAAAAGACGTTGTCAGACAATAGACCTCAATCATAAGTAACTAAAAATGTTGTGAAACTAAAAGAGGTGGCTGTCAATAGGGTAGGAAAGAATTTTGAGTACAAAATTCATAGTCAAAATCTAGCAGGGAGCTGGGTGAAAATGCCTTCCCTTGCATCTGTCAGCTATTTAAATAAAATTTGAGATTAAATGCACACAGTCAACTAAATTTCAAATCTTCCAAAGAAGTAAATCGCACCCCAAGAAAGACGCAGGTGTCACCTCCAACAGACATGCATCAATCTTCTAGCGCACCATGATTAAGGATATGTATTAATCATGGTGTTAAGATCCATAGGTATATTAACGTCAAAGTGATGAACGTAGATCAGTCTCTTGGCAGAGTGTTCGAGTGAGGACTGATGATCTAGGGAAGGAAGGAAAAAAAAAAAAAACCGCAATCATCACAATCAATAAACCATAGGATGGTCAAGACATGCAGGGATCAAAGGCCATGGAAATCAACATTGAGATAAGGGCTATGGGGGGATTTCAGTCATCATCTAGAATGCTAAGAAAATCAATTTCCTTACCCAATTAAACATGCATAACTAAAAAAACAAATCATACTAACACTCTACCATGTAGAATTAAAAGAAGCGTATCATTTCCAAAGTCACCCACTTTGAGTTGATGTCCAGCACACTTTGTGCAACTCCTGCTTGTCGGACGATGAGACTTTACCGATACCTCCCAGCCAACGCTAGGGGTACTCTTCTTCCCCCTTAGCCCCCCGAGCTGCAAAGGGGCCACCCACACTAACCAAAGAATCATCTATCTCCCTACTCACCTCGCAAGGACGAGCTACCAGTCCTCATCGAGCTGGGTATCCCAACTCCCAAAAGCTAAGTCGGTCAAGTAGAGATTTCTGCAACGTAACATTACACACATAGGGGAGATCCATCATCCTTCTCCTCCCTCCTTTATATAGATTTTCTAAGTCAAAAGCTTTCTCAAAATCCCTTTCAATTTATTTTTAAATAATTTAATTCATAATAATCCTCCCCGTACATGTGTCACCCATCCCCTTCATTGCACCATAAATTAATTTCCTTAATTAATTAATTACCCATATTTAAATTTTATCCCAAAAATTTTTATAAATCAATTTAATTGCTTACCCCCTTCTTGTCACAAGATTAATGAATATTATCATTATTATTTATTATATATATATATATACACATTTTAAAATATAAAATTTTATCACTAGTAAAATTTAGACCTAGACCTTATCTTCCTAGGCTGGCCGACATTTTTTTTTTTTTTAGGGAAAGGTTTCAAATCTTCCTTAACACTTTATTTGCCCGAAAACCATATAGGTTTATCCAATTATTAAATAACCACGCGACATGCTCTTCAGGTCGCACTAGGTTCTCCAAGGGTTCCACTTGCCTCTTTTTGTTTCTCTTGCACGACATGCCCTTCAAGACGCACCATGTGATCCAAGGGTGCCCCTTACCTCTTTCCATTTTTCTTGTGCGACATGCCCTTGAAGAAGAACCATGTGCTCCAAGGGTGCTACTTTCCTCTTGACTGAATTGGTAGACATAAAAAAATCCTGGAGTTAATACTACGCCAGGTGATCTTGTGGGAGACTAAGGGCCTCTAAGGAATAAGGCCCTTGCCTTATTGCACAACCCTTAGAATCATTGTGAGTGACTTTCGGAGTCATTCCTCATGGCATCGTGGGTATTCTTGAACTAGGTAATCGTTACCCTATAATTCAAGCCACGACGAGGGTGCTAGTAGGATATGGAAGGGTTTTTGTCCACACCCCTCCCTCAACATCTCTGGTAGTCATGTGTGACCCCTCTACTCCACATGTGATTCTGGTTGGCAAGCTATCATCGGCCTACATCATCAATGAATCATGTCATAAATATATCAATATCATATTATCTAATGATATGCACTAATATCACATATAAAACAATCAAACCCCAATGGTTCACTCCACGAATCGATCTGGAGTGTAAGGGGTTCCATCGATGCCTCTGCATCCTTGAGGTCTAAAATCCCACACACTCAGTAAAACTGAGTTAATAGAACTTTTGTGTGTCAATGCAACAAAATAACATGAGATCAACCCATAACGCCTCATAATCAAAATCAAGTGTTTTAATAGAATAATAATCTGGATCACTTGCGAGAAAGTGTCCTCAAATAATAAGTTCACTCAGTGCGTTAGAGCGAGATGTTACATACACCCCCTCTTGGTCTAAACTTCATCCCAAAGTTTCACAATATGAGTGCCGAAATAATGTATATCACAGTATCATGAGTCTATCTATCAAACAAAAATGGAAACTGTTGGCGTATATCATATGCATCCTCCCAAGTCGTCGAGTGCGGACCATAGTTGTCCCACTAGACCTTGACCTGATCTACTGTTCGATGTCGTATCTTTCAAACACAATGATGTAGGATGTGGATCAGCCCAACTGTGAGTGCCCCCTCATCTGATACCTACAAGGAACTCATGTAACTAACATGTGTAGGATCACTAATATAATGTCTCAAAACATATACGTAAAAAACATCATGCATACGCCTTAAAGAATCAGGCAAGGCTAGTCGATAGTGTTAGCGTTAGAAGTCACTCCTAGATTGCAACAGGAGCAGAGCCCAACACCCATCAATTTATGTCACGAATAAATTTAATGGGTGATCGAATGGGTAGAGACCCAGGAAGGTATCACTCTTAACTTAGGGACCAGGCCTGGTATGTAAAAACAAAGGAGGTCTTGATCTAACTTCCATCAATGAGTTGATTGTAAAATGAGTAGGGGGAATACTTGGTTAGATGAGTGAACAAGACTGCCTTGGGCATCAGGCCTTTCAATACCTTGAGGAAGAAAATCTTAGAATAAAGGATCCTCTTGGTTATGAGTTTAAGGGAACTGAAGGGTTACTTGACTGGATCCTCCAATTCCAAATCATTCAGCGTTGAGAAAATACAAGAACTGATTAGAGACAATGCAACTATTACAATGATCCAACCTACATCATCCTATAATAGTGAAACTCGACTAGATCCTCCAATTCTTAGTTGTTCTAACACAGTGTAAGCAAAGGGATGGAAATAAGATGACATTCATAAGGCAAGAATTCTCAAGTGCCAATACATAACCAGAACAACCAGTGCTTCATTAAGACTTTACAATTGAGAGCCTAGCTCAACCATCGATAGATTACAAAATGGCAAAAACACCTACATATACTCAAAACAAAACAACAATAGTGAAAATGAGACACTGCATTAAAAGCATTGTGTTTGCATGTCTTCTGGTAGTCTGCGCATGTAGACTCTGGACGATCATGCACTTATGACATACACAATCATACTCTTGACTGTCCTACAAATGAATCAACCTGCTTTTAATTCTTTGCTAGACTTTCCACTTATGGCGGAGACAATTTCTAACCACCTCCAACAGCTTCAATAACTACTTTCTTGGGATCAGGAACAATCCGGGTCAACTGTGCCCTCTAGAACGTGGAGGTATTCTCATGGCGCCACCTAGATCAGATGAACAGTCTAATGGATAGGTCATGGAAGATCTAGCATGCTTGACGTGGAACAGGAAAGGGAGTGATCACGGAAACAACAAAGGTGAGACACATGGAAAGAAGAAGGGGCGAAGGTGACGGGATATAATGGTAATGGGGGACACATTATTTATGGGAGGCTGATGTGGAAGGGAGAGGGACAGATGTCGAAGGACAAGGAGGGGCCAAAGGGAATGGGCCCCATCATGCAGTCAAGTGGAGAACATATGTCAACGGAGGAAATGGTAGAGAAGGAAACATGAAAGGAAGGGGGCCCCACGTCAATACCACACCATTTCGGACCCCCCCCCTATTAAAGGAAGAATGGCAGAGGGGGTCTGAAATCGCTTGAGCATCGTTGATCTAGGCACCTCAATCTCGACCATTTCAGAGATGCACACCCAATTCCGGACCGCCCCCCCATTAAAGGTAGAATGGCAGAGGGGGTATGGAATCGCTCGAGTGCCGTTGATCTAGGCGCCTCAATCTTGACCATTTGAGAGATGTGCACCCAATTCCAGACCCCCCCCCGTTAAAGGAAGAATGGCGAGGGGGCTTTGGAATGAAACCTCAGCTGTATATGTAGGTGGGAATATCTTAGCCATCTGAAACTGCCTGCTCATTAAAATGACATGCCCACCCTCTAAACTTTGGAAAAATGGGTTTTCTGAATATCTTTCTTTGCCAAAGGGGACACTTCTTTCAGGAGAGCACCCCCTACATGATTATGTGATAACATAGGGCTCCATGGGGGACGACACGCCCCCTGCGGGCTGCCGAGAACTTTTCTGTAGCTTTAGTGCCTTGCTATTGGGCTATGGAGTCATTATTTAAAAATTAAAGATAAAAGAAAAACAATATATACAACCGCGGATGAGACATGTGTGGCTCAAGAAACTCATCTTTTCAAGAAATGCCCATTCACAGGGCCATTGAAAACTTCCTGATGCTTCAAATCTCACAACCTATAGGTATTATTTGAAAATACTTCAAAGATTTTGAAGGGCCCGACCGATAGGGCTTCAAATTTTTCATGTTTTCCGTTGTCTTGTTTAGGAGCATCCCATTTCAGCACCAGGTCTCCTATCTAAAACTCTTCTTTCTTGGCCTTTTTTTCAAAAGCCTGCTTGCTCTTCTGCTGATGGTCCTGAATTTTGTTCATTACCTATGCTCTGGCCTGTTGAACCTCTACCAGTTGATGAATTCTTCTGATCATATCATCAGGCTCTTCTTGATAATCCTGGAAGAACTTTGCTACAAGAATGGCTAGCTGAGAAGGGAAAACAACTTCTGCTCCATAAACCAATTGGAAAGGGGAGATGCCTATAGATCTCTTTTTGGTCACTCGATCAGCCCATAGAGCGAATTTCAACTTTGAATCCTAGGCCTTTTTGTTGTCCTCCAATAGTCTTTTGATGATCCTTATTAGGCTTTTGTTGGAGGACTCTGCTAAACCATTGCCTTGGGGATAGTATGGGGTGGAGTGAATCAGTTTGATCTCGAATTGCTCACAGAAATTGGCTAATGGCTTAGCCTTGAAAGAGGCTACGTTATCAGTGACAATTCTATTTGGGCAGCCGAATCTGGTGATGAGGTCTTCCAAGAATCCAATGATTACCTTGTGGGAAGCACTCATGGTGGGAATATCTTCTATCCACTTAGTAAAGAAATCTGTGGCAGTTAGGATCCATTTGTGTTGTCCACTTGAAGCAGGGTGGATTTCTCCAATAAAATATAGGCCCCATTGTTGGAAAGGTCCTGAAACAACTATAGGATTTAAAGGTAGAGATTTAAGCTGTTGCTTTCCTGAAAATTTTTGGAATTTGATGTAGGCTCTAACATTTTTGCATACGTCAGTGAATAAGGTGGGCCAGTAATACCCATCCTTGAGGATTTTGTAGGTTGTGGTCTTCCAGAAATGATTCCCTCCACATAGGATGTTGTGAAATTCAACAATGTTCTTGTCAGCCTCTTGTGGATCCATACATTTCAAAAGTACCCCCAGGGGGTCTTTCCAATATAAAACTTGATCGACAAGGCAGTATCTGACTTCTTTGAGCTTCAGAGCTCTTTACTTGTTTCTTTGCAAGCCATATGGAGGTTGCAAATCTTGCAGAAAATATATGACATCCTTATACCAAGGACATCGAGCCAACGGGGGCTCTGCTTGAGGGTCTACATTAGATAGTTGATCCTGTTGATTTTCTGAGCATTCATCAATGAAACCTACCCCCAAAGATTTTCAATTTGCTTCAACCAATAACTTGGCTAAACCTTGACCTTTGATTAATTTTGTAGGCCTTATTTCCAAGTCAAACTCAAGGATCTTGGCTATCCACTTACTCCTCCTCCCGTCCATATCAGGTTGAATAAGAATGTCCTTAACAGTGGTAGAGGGTACATAGGCAATGATCTTTGACTGCAGGACATAGGTTCTAAAGGCTTTGAGAGCCTTTACTAGGGCATAGGCTTGCTTCTCCATAATGTCATACCTGACCTCGGCATCCCTTAAGGATCTGCTAAAATAGGCAATAGGTTGCTCTAGCCCGACCTCATTTGTCTGTAATAGAACAACAACCACTGTGTCAGATGAGGAAAAGGAGAAAATAAGGAAATCCTTTGAGTAATTGGGATTGATAAGCATAGGAGCTTTTGTCAAGCCTTCTTTATCTGCTCAAAGGAATTTTGAGATTCAGAGGTCCACCTCACTTCATTTTCCTTTCTCAACATGGCTATTATAAGCTTTACCACCTCAGCAAAGTTAGAAACAAACCTCCTTAGAAAATTAATCTTACCAAGGAAAGACTGGACTTCTTTCCTGAATCTTGGGATTGCCAAGGCTTGGATTTCTTCAACTCTGCTAGGATCAATTTTGATTCCTTCTATTGATACTATGTGGCCTAGTAACCTTCCCTCCTTCATGGCGAATAGATATTTTTTGGGATTCAATGAGAGGCCAAAACTCCTGCATTTCAGAAAAACTTTCCTGAGATGACAATAGTGTTCTTTATCAGATTTGGAAAAGACTGTTATGTCATCCAGATAGATGACTAGAAACTTATCCTTTTCCCCAATGAAAGCTATGTCCATGGCTCATTGAAACATTGCCCCTGCATTCATCAACCCAAAATGCATTTTAGCATACATGAATGTGCCCCATGGAGTGGTAAATGTCGTCTTTTCTCTGTCCTCGGGCATAACAAAGATTTGATTGTAGCCAGAGAAGCCATCAATCATGGAAATCCTAGATTCTCCTGTTACCCTCTACAATATATGTTCCATCTTTGGTAAGGGGTAATTTTCCTTTCGTGAGCTCCTGTTTAGGTTTCTAAAATCTACACTGAGTCTAATTTCTCCACCCTTCTTCCTTACCGAGATGAAGTTAGCCACCCACTTTCAATATCTCAATGGCACGATGATCTGGGCATGTAGCAACTTCTTCACTTCTCTCTCCATGATAGGAAAGAACATAGGATTGAACTGTCTTAGCTTCTGCCTAAATGGATTTGCCTCCTTTTTCAATGGGATTTTATGCTCAATGATAGAAGTGTCATAAGTTTTTAGATCTTCATAGGTCTAGGTGAAAACATTAGCAAACTCCCTCAATAGTTCAACATATTCAACCCTCTATTCCTTCGTCAGACTCCTTGACAATCTGACAAACTTGCGTTCATTCTTGGTGCCAATGTTGCACTGAGTTGTATTAGCATCATCCTCAGAGATTTTCCCTTTCAATGCCACATCATTCCTATCAAAAATTATTTCCAAAGGAACCAATCCCCTTGGAATATGATTGTTGGGCAGTTGCACAATGTCACGCTCTGCAATCTTACTCAGAAAATTACCACCATCAGGACTTTCTTCAGAAATAGAGTCTTGGTCAATATGCATCTCTGAAAATTCTTCAATAGTCTCCAAGAATATTTTGATCTCAAGATCATCCTCGAACACCTTCCAATGTTTGACATTGTCAGGTATGGAGGGCTTGTATTTTACTTCTACATCATATCTGAATTTAGGTGGCAAGGGCACTTTGAAATTGCTTGCTAATGTAGCCAAGGAATTTGCCACCTTGTTTTTCTCTCTTGGGACGAAAGAAACGTTAAATGCTGAGAAGAAGCTGTCGATTAGGACCCATACCTCATTTCTGTAATTCTTGAGTTGAGGATGCTTGGCCTGATAAGCGTTTCTGATCTGCTGGACTATCAATTCTGCATCCCCGAACACTACTACCTCCTGAATTCCCATTTCCTTTGCAGCTCTTAATCCTAGAATAAGAGCTTCATATTCTGCCACATTGTTGGTTGTTTGAAATTCTAGCTTGTATGACAGAGATATGGTTTCTTGAGAAGGTGACACAAAAAATACTCCGGCACTAGTGCCTTCCCTAGAAGAGGCTCCATAAAAAACATTTTCCAGACGGAGGTGATGGGGGGAGAAAATTCATGAGAAATAGTGGGCTGCTTTCTGAGTTTGAGAAGGGGTTCGGGAGCATTAGTGAGTTGCAGTATACTGGAACCTAAATCAGTATCAAGGACAAAGATATGATGGTTGGTAGGATTGGCTTTATCACTGATTATATAGGTCAGCTGGGCTTCTCTGTATAGTCTCCTATGTTCCCCTCCAAACATTGGAATAGTAGCATAGGTTAGGTCCATTTGCAAAGTTCCCCCCCAGTATTTTTATCCAAGATCTTGATAACAACATACCAAACTTGGGGGGGACATTAGCCACTACAATGTCCATAACCACACTTGTCATGGGCAATTGAAACAAGGTCACGACCAGCCCTTTGATGACTCCTAGGCATTGAACATTCCTAGAGTCAAAGGAATAGAGGTCATGATAGGCTCTGGTGACTTCTAGTCCTAATTCTTCCATGACAGTTTTGGGCATGAGGTTGTGGGAATCCCCTGAATCCATCAAATAGTTGTGCAATACCTTGTCATGTATGTTCAAGGATGTGTAAAAGGGAGGGGATGAATCATTCCTGTCTTCTAACATAGGACCTAGAATGACTGCAGGCTTTTCATCTTGCAAATTGATGGAGTCTGTGGGAAGGCATGAGTCTTCATACTGTAATAGCTTGAAGAGGCATTTTTTGAACACTTCATGTTTGATCAGTTTGGAGAGGGGCACAAGGATTCTAATTTTCTAAATTTCATGCTCAAAGTTAAATGAAGATGTAAGATTTGGGATTTCTCTTACTTTAGGAACATGACTCTGGACCATTAGAGAGAGGGGTTGGGCCTTCTTACCTTCATTGTTATCTGCTGCTTCATTAACAGGTTTCTCTATTCTAGAGAACTACTAAGGAACATCAGGTGCTCCTAGCTTTTTCTTGGATCTCAAGTTATACCTGCTTTGGCTGTTGCTAGCCTTGTCTCCCTTGCTAAGTTCATTTAGCTGACTGTCCATGAGAGATTAATCATATGCTAATTGATTGAGATGAGGAAAAGGAGGAATTTCTTTGAAGTAGTGGATTTCGAGATCAAGCCCGTTTGTTTCCCCTTCTTCCTCATCAGTCACAAAATTATTTTGAAGAGGGGCTTGGATTTTTTGGTCTTCTCTGTCTCGTCCTCTCTGGTCTCTTTGCATAGTCAGGGGAGAAATATTGTTTGGCCTCCTGAAGATTCCTTTGTTTTTGACATTTTAAATATTTTTGTATGCTTGCTTCCCCTCCACCTTCATTTTATCCATCTCTGCAGATAGAGACTTCACTATCTTGTTTAGTTCATCCACTTGAGGGTGGGGCATAAAGGTGCCAGAAGTTAAGGCTTCAGATATTTCTTTTCTCTTGTCTGCATCAGTCTTATTCCTTAGCCTATCAACTGCCAATACATTAGATTCCACCTCTATTGCCGCATCTTGCATTTGAGCTAGGGAAGTAGCTCTTCTTTCTCTCAATAGAAGACAAAAGTCAGGGTCGAATGCACTAGCATAAGAAATTTTGGCAAAGGCTTCTGTGGAATTTATCTCAGTAGGGATCTTGTTATACATCTTATTAAATCTTTTGGAGAAATCTGAGACAGACTCTTCTCCCATTTTCTTCGAAGACCCAAATTCTGTCATGTAATACATGAAATCCTTCTTATCTCCCCACTGCCTCAGGAAATCACTATCTAAAGATTCAATTCAAGAAATAGATTTGGGGGCCAATCTCCTAAACCACTTCCTCACCTCACCATCCAGGCTCTGGATGAAGACTCTCATCCAGACATCATCATTCTCAATATTCAGGTTGTCTGCATAAATATAGAAAGAAGCCAGGTGCTCTTCCGTAGTTATGTCCTCTTCCCTAGTGAAATTGGGCATATATTTCAGGTAATCTCCAGCAGGGGGAGGATTCACAGGTTGAGGTAGGATTAAGGGAGCATATCTAGCAGTTATTATGGCATGCATTCTATTTAGAGGGGGATTAGCACCAGCCATAGGAACAACAAATGTGGGGGAACTAGGAGGAGATGAGGTTTGAAGTGGAAAGATAGGATCTTAGCTTAAATAATGGGAGGGGAACTGTAGCAAATCTGGAGAGCAGGCTTGCGGCCTCGAAGGCACAGAAATTTCCCTTTCCTCAACAACAGTAATAACAGGAGGAGGGTAGTATAACCCATAGTAGGAGAATGTTCAGAGGTGTTGGGTCTAAACCAAGGTACCACCTCGGGGGAGAGGGGAGTGACAAGAGTTTCTCATACTAATTCGAGACCAGGAGGAGAAAATCTAGTAGGAACACTCCTGAAATTTAGACTACGAGAAACTCCGACAGACGGTAATAAAATAGGACGAAATGAAGGGGTTGGAGTTTCTACAAAATCTTGAAAATCACCAGAAATACCTATTTTAGCAGTATAAGTACCACCTTCAAAGGACTTTCCCTTTCTGATGATCTTCTCTGGGTTAGCTTCAGGTGGCGCTAACAACAGTTGAGGAGTAGACCTTGTGTGTCTGCCTCTAGAAGCCACGACTGAAATAATGGAGTCGCTTATGGGTTGGAACCAGTGGGGTCACCTAGCGGAGTCACGTCAGTGGAGTCACCAGGTGCACAGTAGCAATCTTGATAGTTCTAATATCTGATGCACATTCAATATCAATTAATCATTGTCGTTCAATCTCGGGAAAAATATTCAACTTCGCCCCTGGCAACAGTGTGAGAAATGTTAGCGTTAGAAGTCACTCCTGGATTGTGACAGAAGCAGAGCCCAACGCCCATTAGTTTATGTCACGAATAAATTTAATGGGTGATTGAATGGGTAGAGACCTAGGAAGGTATCACTCTTAACTCAGGGGCCAGGCCTAGTATGTAAAAACAAAGGAGGTCTTGATCTAACATCCATCAGTGAGTTGATTGTAAAATGAGAAGGGGGAAGACTTGGTGAGATGAATGAGAAAGACTTCTTTGAGCATCATGCCTTTCAACAGCTTGAGGAAGAAAAGCTCAGAATACAAGATCCTCTTGGTTCTATATTGAGGGGATCTGAAGGGTGACTTGACTGGATTCTCCAATTCCAAATCATTCAACATTGAGAAAATACAAGAACTGATTAGAGACAATGCAACTATTATAATGATCCAACCTGCATCATCCTATAACAATGCAACTCGACTGG
>JASDQU010374522.1:1342-12306 GCA_032191745.1 Picea mariana
CCCCCTCTAACCCCCCTGCACGCCCGGCGCATACGCTCAGACACTACTACTTGTGCAAAGAATATAACACATACCCAACAGATTGATCCAAAAATAATATTGAATTACTACAAATAATTTTATGGGCAACAACAGATAAACTTTGGAAAGGCGTCAAGATCAAACAAACAATTTTGCAGGATTGATTGCAGCCAAACCATTAGGAATTTGAAGAAATGGTTGAAAAACCAGAACCCAAATGGACCTGTTTACCTTCCATGTAGATATTTTCCCAAACAAATGCCCTATTTGAGATATATTTGTGTCTCTTTACAAGGCAAATTTCAGGTGGCAGAAATTAATAGTGATGCCCAGACTGTTCATTCATTGTATAAATATATGAGAAAGATCAGAGCCAAAGGAGATCCAAGAATTGGAGAGGAGGATTTTTATCCTTTCTCTTTTGTATATTATTTATTTTTTAAACTTTTCTTCTTTTCAAATGGAGTAATGGATGGTTGAAATATTTGGGAGAATGGATGAGTATTTTCAAAGAAGAATATGGAATTCCAGGTTGCTTAATGGATTTTGTCCTGTGAGTAAAATGGTTTTATTTTCATTATAATATATTCATGTTCTTTTAATAATTGATTATGAATTGATTTAAATTAGATTTAGTATTTTTTATCAATACATGGTTAATTGTTATCATTTATGTATTAATTTTTTCAATCTTTAAGAGTTTATTATCTTAAAAATTCTTCCAGGACTACAATATGGGCATGTGATTTTGAGAAAGAATATGGGAAAGAAATTCATCTTTGGATTTAGACTTGTGTGATTCTTATTCCATTCCGTTCTTTCATTACTGTTGTATTATGAGAATGTTGTTATGGTTGATTTTAGCTTTAGCTTGTCATCATATGGTGTTTTCATACTGTTAAATGTTATGTGTTGTCCATAATTTCCTATTCCATTTTTATGTGTGATCAATCGATCATTTGATTATTGTGGAATTTATTTCTAATGTTAAATGATGGATAATATCAATACTCATAATTGAGTTTTCTTTTGTTCTTAAATATTGATTATCTTAAGATCACATGATTTTCAATTAGTTGTCTTCCTGTTGTTATTAATTTACTCCAATATCAAATACTTCTTTGAATGTATTTTGGAAGTGCTAGTATTGTTCTGTTATAGGTTTCCCTTAACAACAGTACAGGCAGGAGCTCATACAACACAGAAAGATAATACTAGTTTCGTTGATGAACTATAGGTTATTCTGTGTATTATTTAGTTAAGTTGTTTATGAATGAAACGATGATTACATTAATTAGCTTTGATTTTTTTTGTGTCACTGTTTCAATCGTATTCATTTAATATTTATTCGTTTAATATCTTTAAAAAAAAATCCAAAAGGAAGTGGTATTCATATTTGATTCAGAAACTTTATCAAACAATCATTTTCGCAAGATTTCATGCAAACCTTGCAAATTGTATATAAACTATTCATAATCATTTATATATTCACATTCTTAGATAAATATTTGTAATTATTGTGTCGATTGTTAGAATATTTTCTTTAGTTAGTTTATTTTATTTTTCTATCTTTAGGACCCTAGTTGGCTAACGGAGCCATTAAACCCATCATAATAGGTTACACCAAACGGTTTGGGTTATCTAGACAACCCCGAACTGGATCTATTCTTCCAGTTGATGGCATGTCAAATTTGCCCGTCAATAGGAACTAACCCTCTAGGTAAAATATTATTCTTCAATTGCAGGATATTCGAGTCTTCATCCTTTTCATTTATTTCTTTTGAATCTAGTTTATTTACACTATCATCTTATAAATCTAGTTTGTTTTCATTATCATCATCGCTATCTACATCAATATTTGTACGCTCAAAATCATTTTTAGACTGCAGGAAATCCTTAATATGTTCATCATTACCAAATACTTTCCAGTACCTAATATTGGTTGGGACAGTCGGTCTGCATTTCACCTCTATTGTGTATTGGTGATTTGGATAGAAAGTTATTTTACATGTGGTTGTTGAAGTAGCCAGTCCATCTGCAAGTATGTTTTGGCCTCTGGGAATTAACTCCGAGTCAATTTCAGTGAAACAATGTAGAAAATAAAAAAAACATTTCTATAAGCTCTGAGTCTAGGATGCTTGGCAGAATACTCAACTTTGATTTGTTTAATGACAAGTTTAGAATCACCTCTTACCATAATCCTTTTGGCACCAATTTTCTTCAACAAATTCAGGCCGAGAATCAATGCTTCATACTCAGCTATGTTATTGGTGCATTGGAAATTCAATTTATAAGAACGGGTTTCGGAATACCTTGCTTTATGATTATGCACCCACGCCCCAGCTCCATCTCCTTCTTTACTAACAACTCCATCGAAATCCATACTCCAGAAAGTTTCTCCTGGTTCATCAATTTCTATTGTCACAGTTTTACTTTCCTTAGTGATTACTTGTTTTTCCTCCATGCTAGACGCATCATATTCTAATTGTGCAATTTGGTTGTCCAAGACACCATCATTATATAAAATGAATGAGTCCAGTTCATAATGAAAAGAGTACAAAGGATATTTATGTGGCTTCTCTTGACTGCTAACCATGTATTTCATCATATTCTCTCTATACAATCTTCTGTGTTGACCAAAAACAAGAATGGTGGCATAAGACATGTCTAACTGCAAAGTACCCTTTAACATGACACCCCATGATTGAGATAATAACATAACATATTTTGGAGTAATATCAGCAACAACAATATCCATCACCATGCTTTTAGCTGGGATTTGAGCCAAGGTAATACACAAGTCTTTTATCAGACCTATGCATTTAACCTTGCTGGAATCGAAAGAGTATAAGTCCTTATAAGTCCTGGTAATATCAAGCCCCAATTTCCCCATTACAGCCTTGGGCATAAGATTGTGAGAAGCACCAAAATCCAACATAACGTTGTGTAATGTCTTGTCATGGATATTTAGACTGATGTAAAAAGGAGGGACAAAACCATTTTTAGTTTGTCCCTAAACCTTAGGACCAAATAGCAGCTCAAGTTGATCATCAGCAACATTCATAGTGTCTGTGCCTTCTCCTGGTTCTATGTTTAATGCTTTGATCACCTATGATCTGTAAGCATTTTTGTTCATTAGTTATGTCAAATGAATAGGAATTTTTAGTTTGGCCAATTCACTTTCCAAGATGAAAGTGGTAGAAGTTATGCTTTGGCTCTAAATTTTTGATTTATCAACCACACTTTTTGGTCCAGTAGTACTAGGCTGACTTGTGGATGCAACCTCGGTTTGAGTTGTCTTTGGCAAATATTCAGGAGTTCTTTTTGCAAGATTTTCTAGACTTTTCTTCTCGGGAAGTTTCTTAGGAGTAGTATCTGAGGTTTTCTTAGCTTTAGCAGCTTTCTTAGTTGGGTTGTCATTAGACTTCTTGCTTCTCAAGTTGTATTGTCTGTGGAATTCCATTATTGCATTCTCGAAGGCTTGTTGTTCTAACTCTTCCTCATCTACTTTGGTCTGTGAAAGGAGAAAAAGTTCATGTTCTTCATGAGTGAGAAAAATGGAATTGTTATTGTTAACCCCCATAAGGTTTATGTGAATGTCGTCCAACTCAATTATATCTTCCCCTTCATCGGCATAGTTTTATTGAAGAGGTGGCCTATTCTGTTGATCAGGACCTCTTTGTTTCCTTTGGTCTTTGGGCTCTCTCTGTCTGATTTGGGGAGGGTTTCTTCTGAAATTAGGATTTTGAATCTGAGGAGCAGGATGAATCTCTCTAGGTGGGTTTCTATCATTGATTTGAATATTTCCATCATTCTCTCCATGGTCCTTACTAAATAATCAATTTTGGTATCTAAAGTAGAAGTGGAAGGGTCTTCTTTAATTGTAATTATTCTTTCATTTATTTTCCTAGCTCTTTTGGCTAATAGGTTTGCTTCAACACTCACTACACTTTTATGCATATCTTCCAGGCTAGAAGAATTTCTTTCTCTCAGTTGGTAGGAAATATCAGCATCAAATCCATCAGGGAACTTGATTAAGGCCAAGCCTTGAGGAGGTTTTATATCAGAAAGAATTGCATTATATATATTATTAAAATGAATGCAATAGTCATGTATTGTTTCTCCCTGATTTCTTTTGATATTCTCATATTCTGATAAAATTTGGAGAGGGTTTTTCTTTACCTACCATCTGTTGAGAAAGGTTTGGTGGAAAGAAACAATATCAACAATGCTAGCAGCATGTAATGCTTTAAACCATTTTTTGACCTCGCCAATTAAACTTTGTGCAAAGAGTCTCACCTGGACATCTAGCTCATCAACTTTCTGCAAATTGAAAAAATCATTCATTTTATCCACATGTTGTTGTGCATTAAGGGCTCCAATACCATCAAACTGAGGAAGCCTGGTTTGATAATCCTATGTCATGGAATGTAAAGAAGAAGCTAACACCAAGGGAGCGTATCTTGCTACCATGATTGGTGGAGGACGCTAAATGAAAAACTGTGTGATTGGTGGGGAAGTGACGGAAGATGTGGAAGAGACAAGGTTGGGACGTATGGACCAAGTTACTTGAGGATTGACAGAGGCTGCAGCAATAGAAATGGTAGAAAGATTGACTGACTATTGGAAGTGGGATTTGTACAAAGCTTGATCAAGATTAGATGCTAGATCTTGTAGTTTCTAAAACTCTTGAAGGATCCGTTGATCAAATTATGTTCTAGGAGAGAGTCTTTCAGGGGTTTTAAGTTGGAGGATGGTTTGATCTAGTACGGTCTTGTTCACAAATCTATCAAATTTGGTTCTGAAAAGACTATGCTCAAAAGTAGGTCAAAATAAATATCCTGGATTGAGATAAGTTTCTCTGGAAGAGAATTAGCCCTAAGAAGAGGACTGCTACTCCCTTGACCTTCTACTGTGTTTATTTTTCTGATTAACTTTTCTAGATTATCTATTATTGTTACGGGTTCTGGATCAGGATGAGATCCAGTGTGAATTCTTTTGGGAGCCAGAACTTTAAACTTTAAGAAATCTAAATTAATCTATAAAAAAAATTCAACAGCCTCTAAACATTTATCTATTTGTAAGTTAGATCTGTGATTTGTTCAGAAATAATTTTTTCTTTATCTAGGGAAGAGAAATCATAAAGATGAAAAATTAATTGTTTAGTTCCCCAATATGGTCGTCACTATGTTAGCACTCTGTAATTCCCAGAAGTTGTTAGGGGAAAAATAAATTGACAGAGGTAACTTACCAAAACCAATTTTGAAACTGGGATCTAGCCCTCACAGTTTCAAAGAGGGATCTCTCTATAGGATTTAGATATGTTTGAGTTTTAGATATTAGGCTAGTTGTAATGATCTGAGTTTGTTGTTTTGTTTATAAATATTGGCTGAATTATTTCATTAAACATCCATTGGGCTATGGGGTCTGTGTTAAAGATTAAGATCAGATACAATTTTTATAAAAAAAAATCACATGGCGAGATAGTGAGAATGTTGGATCTATTAGAATTAAAAGTGGTGGAAAGATAGAACAAGTGAGAGATTCAACCAAGCAAAGAAGCAATTAATAATTTATTCACTTAATATTAGATGAATAACATGTAGATCGCTAAATACCATAATTAGAGTGTACGAGACAAATTTTGTTTATTAACTTCCTTTAAACGATTAGAAATAGAAAACAAAATGATTACAGAGTAAGATAAACATTAACAGAGTAAGATAAACATCACCAACATCCAAACACAAGAATATTGTGAATAGGCTTTTTATTATTGGTCGATCTTCTCAAAATGATTACAAAGATAGCTCCTTGGGTGCAAAAATCAACCCTCAATACTTCAAAGTAAGAAGTATTTATACAATAATTACATTTGATCCAGTCATTAATGGCTTGGAAATGGCGGACTAAAAATCCAACTAACTAGGTTACAAATTACAAAATAATAGAACTTTTGATGATCTGTTCGAATCCTTGGTGTTGATCCTGGGGGAAAGTAGTTGGTGATTCATCGACTCGACTTTGATTGTCTTCCTCATGATGACTCAGATCTCCATGTCGCCTTTCCTCAAGTAGATCACATAGGTATTCCCATATATTTTGACTAGGGATGGAAACCTTGAGTAATCTTTTATATGTTTCATCCATCTCAGTGTACTTGGAAAAGGTAGGCTTTGTGATAAAAATGTATTTTATCTCATGTTGGATTCTTAGGTCCAACTGTAAATTTTCTAAGAAATCCTTGTAGTTATTCTCCCTTGTATGCCTACAAATTTAGAACCATCTTTTGCTACTGTGAGAATATTTTTTTTGTATTCTGACAAAGTGATAAGTGTATCATTGATCACTATTAAACCTGGAAGACCCTTCTTGTGCATTGAATCAACCTTGCTGAAAAATATTTGCACTCCAATGTCCATTGTCTGGGCTTTCTCCTCCAATTGCAGCATCAATCCTTTCTTGGTCAAAACATTCTTTACCTCAAGGATTGTCTCCATCATATCTTCAATTTCCAAAGCCTCTAGCTCTTCTTTGGTCATGGAGTTTAGGAACCTGATGATTTTAGTAGCCTCTCTGGGATTTTCTCCCAATTCTTCCCTTATCTTGTCAATTGCTTGTCTGGCTCTCTGTACCAGTTCATGATGTTCAAAAACAATTTGTATGAGTGGCCAAAACTTTTTCATTGACTTGATGATGTCCATACATATGTTTTCCTCGGCTTCTGACAGTGTTTTGGCCATGACTTTCTCCTTCTGCAACTTTTGTATTTCCTGAGTAAGTCTCTATGACTTGTGCATCTATGTGTTGTAACTTAACTAGAACATGGATTTCAGTTTCTGTAGGTTATTAATCTCTTCTTGCAATCTTTTAATCTCTTCTCCTTGCAGGGTCATGTCCTCCATTGAATTCACCAATTTCTCATAAGCATCTAAAGCTGTCACTGGAACGGCTGATGGAATCTCTGTTGTACTTGTTGATGTTGTTAACGTTGTGTTGATTCCTGTGAGAGGAACTACACTTAGTGGGATGAAATTCATTGGCACATTTTTTTCCTTCTCTTTGAATAACCTATCTAGTTCAGCCTCCATTTCCTTAATCTGTGCATTTTTCTCCATTATCAGTTTCAACATTTCCTCCTTGTGGCCTTCACTCTCAGCCATTTCCTTTTCTTGTGAATCTTCAAAGGTTGGGAGTTTCAGTTGTTTCCTCAAAGATGTTATGTCATCATTTTTCTTCTTTAGTAGTTCCTCAGATGCTTTAACATTGGATGGATCATATCCAATTTTCAATACCAACTCCTCAACAGATTTGATCTTATTATCTTTGGCTAGAGAAGATATCCTTTCTAGCTTCAACTGAGACTGGACATTGTTTAAATAGCCCTGCAACTTTGCAGCAATAATGGAGGTATTTTCCAAGGTGGAGAAAATCATCTCCCCAGTTTTCCTATGCATGTCCATTTGATCAGTTGGATGCACCTCTTTTACATCAAATTCAAATGTTTCCCTCTTGTAATAAAAAATTGCCTTGGGATGAGGAACTTGTGCCTGAATGAATGCCATATGCATCCTTCCTTTATCTGCATTGAAAGCATGCAGTAACCTGTGTTGTGATGTAGATGTCTTCTTCCAAAACTGTGCATAGGTGTTGTTAGTCAACAGCTCATTCTTCGGTTTAATCAAGTTGTACTTCTCAAAAATATTTAGTCTTGCAGGTTGTTGTGAGGAGTTGTCTCAGAGTGTGATGTATGTTTTATTCTTAGATGAGGAAGTGGACATTCTATGTTGGTTACCTGAGAATACTGATGAATGAGATCCCTCCATAACTATGGTGGACTGATTTTCTTCTTCTCTAGACTTTTCGGGTGTATGGCTAGTCTTGGTCCTCTTCCTGTAGAATTTGAAATATTCTACTGAGACTTCTATGACTGAAGGAGAGACTTCTTTCCTAGCTCTCTTCTCTTCTTATACCTGTGGAGTGCTAGTATGTGAGATGTTGGTAGGTGAAGGCTGTTGTTCTGTAACTAGAAAATATTTTTCCGACCACTCTATTTGATTCATGAACCTTTCAATTTCAGGCTTTGGCACATGAGCATAAAGAGATATTTTGTTTTTAAGCCTGGTTTCTGCTATAATGCCATGAGAAGCTTAGGCTGAACTTCATTTCCTTTAACAGATTATTGGCTTCTTCCCCTTCATCTCTTTTATTGCATATTAATGAACCTATATGGCCTTTGATCCTAATTTGTTGCTTCTTATTGAATGCCACAAAGAGGATATCATTAGAATTGATCATCTGTCTAATGTATTCCAAGTCGAATATTCTGATAGGCAGGTACTTTGGCAGCTTGTAAGGAGGTAATTCACACCCGTAGACCTTGATTTTTGTATGGTACTAGTAAAGGTACCAGACTCTTGTTTTGGCTAGGTCTGACAGGTACCAAATTCTCTGAACTTCCTCATTTATTCTTGGTTATGTTCTTCCCCTGTGCATGCATACCACTAGATGGTATAATTGGTCAATGAATTGTTTGAAGTTGAACTCAGATGGGTTCTTCCTCACTATTGATGTCCAGGAGGTCACAGGTTGAGGATTACTATTTTGATCCAACTTATGGAGGGAGAAGGATAATTTGTCTACTTGAAAGAAGAGAAACAGGTACACCAATATTGAAGAATACCTGAACATACCCTATGTGGAAGACTTGAAAAGTTGTGCATGGATGTTATCAGCTAGAAACTAGCTATAGTCAAATTGAATTGTTGCCTTTTCTTTAGTGGAGAAAATGGACAAGAAGCCCTGAATGGGTTCATATACCCATTCATCAAAATAGTATCCTAGCAAGAAACATAGGGAAGAAATGATTTGATTTCCTTTGACTAAGAAGATGGAAGAATGATATTGGGGATTATTTTTAGGCAATTGTGTGTTTTCAAGTAGGAATATTTCAAAGATTTGAGCTCTCTATGGGAAGGACAGTTTTTGGTAGAGCTCGGTTAGGATTTCAATGGAGAAGGGGGAGGCAGAATCAGCTATGGGTATCTGTAGCTTTTGGTTTATTGTTTCTCAGGTGATGGTGAACAAAGTTTCACCAGACGAAGACACAATGGCCCTTTAGACAGGAAGGTAGTGAGCTTGACACTTCAAGGAAAACTCAGGGAAATGGTATGTCTAGGGAAAAAGGTACAGTTGGAGATTGGACTCCCAGAGTCCAATCTCGTCGCTATGGTCCAGGAAAACGTCTTTTGAGACAGAAGTGTAATTCGAAGAAGTTGAATTCACACTTCGTCTCTGTAATTAGATAGTATTTATTGGCCAAAGGTATGCAATCTAGTTCGATGAGAGGGGGAAGGAAAGGATTTTCTTTTGTCTCTATGCATATAGATTTGGGTGCCATGATTGAACATGGATTTGCAAATAGAAAATGAGGTTTAATGTCATTTTTTGACTGTGATCTTGATGGAGGTTTTCTTGATAACGGGAAACAATGGAGACTACTGTGTCTGGATCAATGAAAAGTGCACGAATGGAAAAATAACGGAGTTAAATGGTGGAACGGGGTGTCCGTTATGGAGCGGATGGTGAGTCAGACTGGTAACGGTCATGGCCAATGTCATTGATTGGCCAACATGCATATCGGATGTGATGTGGAGGATATTGAATGGACAATGGGTAGATAGGATGTGATGTATGACAAGTGAGTGGAGTGTGACGTGTCGGTAGGGTAGTGGAGTGTGGTGGTGGAGAGCAGTGGTGGTATTGATGAGAGGTTTGGCGGTATATCGGAGGGGGGGGTAGGCGATAAGTGGTAATGAGTGAGGGGGGTCCAACTTAACGTGAAGTTGACACATTATGAGGGGCCCACACTAGGAAAACCACTGACTCCGACACCCCCCCCTCCCCCCATCGTTAAAGCTAGAAAGGTATGGGGGGTCTAATATTGACTTTTGGTCATAGATCTGAGCAGGATTTGATCGGCCACTGAGATTAGCATGCCTTTTAGCTGCAAAATGCCAAAGCTTTCATATCACCACAGAACTTAGGAAAAAAACATTTTGCGGGTCTTTTCTCGCTCCCCTTTCTTTATTTTGTCACCAAGGGGTCAAAAACACATCATTTTAACTCAAATCAAAGGCATTTAATCAACCTTTCATAAATTTTATTGAAGTAAAACATGTTAACCTATATCTTAATCTAATTACCTATCAAATTAACCTAGATTAAACTATTGGGTCAATAATTACTCTAACCTAAGATGTTTGGCCAAGCTTAGACTATTTTGTTCATTAAGGTTGGTTGTCATTGATGTCAACCCTTGAAGAAAGCCCCGTAGCACAAAGGCTTGGGTAATGGACCCAATATTTATTGATGTAAATATGACTCATTATTGTTTTTTCATGGCTTATAAGAAGTAAATATGGATGAACTCCAAAGTGGTCCCCTTATGGTGAAAGCCCTCACAGGAAGACGGTTTGTGGAGTAAGAGAACCCATGCTTAATTGTGAAATAATGAGATGAAGGAAAGTGATTTTTTTAGGGAAAATATCCTACATGGATAGTGCTTGTCATTTAATTTCTAGTGGTATGTGTAACGTCACATAATTCCTCACGGTTAGAGAGTTATGGCAAGGAGAAGTTGGAGACCCTAGGTTTGGGTAATGGACCCAAGTTTGTTTGATGGGTAATGGTATTATTTATGATATGTTTTTAGATAATACTATTCTATATGGATAGCACATGTCATTTCATTTCTAGTGGTATGTAGAACGTCACATAACTCTTCACGGTTTGAGATTTATGGCCTTACGAAGTTGAAGGACACTCATATGTCATCTAGAAGCCCCAAAAGGTCAAAGTAGTCAAAGTGGTTTAAGAGATTTTAAAAGGTAAATAATAAAGTGAAGTGATGAGTGTATTATAATTCAAAGTTAATACAAAAT
>JASDQU010374522.1:13108-34912 GCA_032191745.1 Picea mariana
TTGAAGGGCGTTTATAGGCATTTTGGGGTTCGGGGTTTAGATATGTGAAATGACGAGGGACTATTACCCCTCAAACTCCCGAATGTCGATATGCTGATGTGACCAGATCTTACGCCATACATCAATGGATCGGACGACCCAGACTCAGCTTTAAAATATGGGCGCTTCCTCTGACATTATATATCGGTTAACTTGGTAGTCTCGATATCCCGATGACCGTTGATCTGCCCTGATGAATGTGCACGGGACTGCCAATTCCCCGATTCCCGACTCTGCGGGATCTCCCGCCACGTGTCCCTGCTGTTGGATGGTTCAAATCTCCCATCGGGATATCACAGATCGCGATTCCAACATGCGAGAGTTCTATGTCTTCGAAAACCCCGATTCTCCGATGAACTGAACCCTGACTCTTTGCTTGATGTCTGACGCATGTCCTGTTGAGATCCATGGCTGAGATTCCCCGTCGGAGTTTTGAGACTCAAAGGGTCTCAGTTCTCTCGATCCTTTAAACCCTGATGACTCTAATATCCCAATGACTCCTCCGGGACTCCTCCTCTGTTCGCCAAGACTTAAACTCTGTGCAACTTCCTGAGATCTAACGGTAGACGAGATTTCATCGATCTTCTCTGTGAGATCCTGACCGTCCACTTCCTTCTCAGCTATCTGCTACGAACATTGGTCCTTCTGCTGCTGCATTTGGGCATTTTGTGTGCAATCTGCAACATGGGTGCTTCTGCGCCTAATGAAAAAAATAATCGCTAACACTTCCTCTCTTGAAGTTCCATTGGCACTCATAGATATTTGGGTGAGATTTCTACATAGGTTTATCATATTTACTCTGAATAATCCTATTCCTCCCAATGAAGGAATCATAGCAGGATTTCCTAGAATTTCCCAAGTTCTTTTGGTCATGATATTCCCTTGTGTTTCCTCATACAGAACACAATCAATGTCGAAGTCTCCTATTATTACTTCAATGTACTCTTTTTCTTTGAAGATCTCTGATAAGTTGACATGTCAGTGATCATTTAGGATTTCTTTCATCTGTAGCAATACTTTTTCTCATTCTTTTTGGGGTTCTGTCATAATCTTAGTTGCTAGATCTTTCTCATGGTATTCTTGTCTCATATTCATCCTTTCAACCTTACAAATCATTCTAGGGCAATCCAATACTTCATGGTCTATAGCTTTGCAACTGAGGAAACTAGGTCTTCTACCAGGGCATTCCTTAGACAGATGTCCCAGTCTTCTGCAACTGTAACAAAGGGTTAATCCTCTCTTTCTCTTAAATGATCCCCATCCTTTCCTGTACTACGCACTAGGATCATGGTAGGTAATCTGCAAAAAATTCTTTCTAGGATCCTGCATCAATTTGTTAGTCCAAACATTCTCTCTATCCATAGGTATAAGATATCTTTCACTATTCTTATCAGATCTATTCATATCAAATATTCTTTCTTCTATCAGTGTCCTAGTTTTCAATATAGAATAAATTTTATCAAATATACCTAGATCCATACTTTAGAAACAAAAATTTCCACTAATCTTATCTTCAGCAGAGCACAAATCTTCGAGATCTTAAAACTTTTCACTATTCTTACCTTTATCAGAGCACAAAGTGTTCAGATCTTACCTCTTTTCTTCAAATCAAACTTCTTTCTTTAGCACAGAGCTTCACAAATCAAGTAGAATACTGCGCACTAGAGTGACATATCTATGCACAGATCTTTCACAATTTAAAGTCGGATCTTCACACAAATCTTGTTCTTCCTCATTTCCCAACAATCACAGTTTTAGGTCCCGGCAGCGGAACCATTTTTTGGCACAGGGGCAGGCCCAGGGTTCAACACTACAACAACACACCAACAAAAACCTAACTACCATCCCTTTGGAAACACCTGCAAAGTAGATGAAGTCTCCCCTGAGGTAGAGGCAGGGGTGGTTGCAGGACTCAAATGTCTGCAACCTTAGCTGGGACACAGTGTTAGCACCAGAAGTCACTCCTGGATTGTAGTAGGAGTAAGCCTGATACCCATCAATTTATGTCACGATTTGTTTATAAAAAGGGTGATTGATTGGAAGTAAACTCAGTACAATATCGTATTAACTCATAATCCTAGACTAAGGCTATGCGTGAATAGGTGAGGTATTAATTTAACTTCAGACAATGAGTTGTAATAAGGGTTAGTAGGAGGAAGACTTATGTGAGAAAGTGCAAAGGTATGTTGTGAGAATCAAGCTTCCAATAGCCCAAAGAGGAAGAATTTAAGCACAAGAACATCTTATATTTAAATCACAATAACATTAAAAGAAATCATAACAACGTTACCATAAAACATTTATATAACACTGTCACAATGCTTCATGTGACTTAGTCAATCATGAACTCTTTCAATATTAGATGGAAACCAGATGGAAGTAAGAAACTTGATTATCATTAAACAAGAAGTTTCACATACAGATACATAACCAGGGAAAACCAACGCTTCATCAAAACTTTACAACAGGGAGCTTAGCTCTACCAATGATACCAAAAAAAATGGAAAAAATGCCTACATATACTCAGACTAGCTCGATTTCTGAGACACGATAATGTCATGAAATCAATGCTTGACGTTGATGAGATTCCTTGTCAGGATGTGCATGTAGACATTGGGTAGACTGCCCATGCAGTCATCCATTGAACACAATCTCTGTCAGAAAGGACTGACAGTCTTCCTCTATGCTTTTCTTTCCCCAACTTTCTATTTATGGAAGGAGACGACGTTCAACCACCATCAACTACCTCAATAACTGCTTTCTCGGTACCAGGTAAGGCTCGGTCAACTCTACACTTGGACAACATGGTGGATATTCATTGGTTGTTGCTTCTTTCCTGGACTACTATGAAGAGGTCCAGTCTGTAGACATGGATGAGGATAACACAGGGCGCATGAAACAGAATGGCAAATGGGCGATGGGCAGGCATTGACAATTTAACATGAGCGATGCAGGAGTAAGATGGGGGGTGGAAAAATAGGTGTTGGAAGATAAGAGGGATGAAGAGGGAGGATAAGATGCAGGGGAAGGATGCAGGGAGGAACACCTAGCGTGAGGTGATAGGTGGGAGTGACAAGGGCGGTATGGCCTAGGGTTAGTGGAGGGCAGGTGTGTTGCTGTGGAAGGTGAGAAGGGAGCAGGAGATGTGAAAAAGAGAGGAGAGAAGCAGAGTGGAGGACACATGTCAAAGGGAGGTGAAGTCGGTAAGAGGAAGGGGAAGTGGTAAGAGGTTTAAAGGGGCCCACACAAAACTGCCTCATTCTTGACCCCCCCCTATTAAAGGAAGAAAGGAATGGGGGGTATGGAATCAAACCTCAACTACAGATCCAGGCTCCTTAATCTTATCCATTCAGACCTTCACTACACATTCCAGACCCCCCCCCCTTAAAGGTAGAACGATGAGGGGGTTCCAAAATTGGATCCTGTTTGTAGATCTGGGCACGTAGATTCTGGCCGCCTAGATCTGCACGCGTCTTAGTACAATGTGCCCCTGTGTTGTCTATGGATTGGGTGACTGATATGACCTCGATGGAAAAAAGGGTGCTACCTCCAACTCTGGCTCGCTTGATGTGACCTAGTGCTAGGATCATGGGCTAGGATCTCGGGGCATCGCATTTCGCATTTCATGGTTTTGAAATGAAATGAAAGAGGGACCCCTTGTCTCTTGAAGTCTCGACCCCTGAAACTGTGATGATGTTTAATCATGTGCCACATGTCTCCACATGATCAAACAACCCATATCATTCTCATGACTTTGGCCATAAGGGATGAGCCCAAGTGCTAATCCTTGTGCAATTGCATGGCTCCGACTTACCTGATGACCGTCGATCTGCTTCTGATGAAATATCCTCACCGTTGAAAACCTGAATGCCTGCCTGCAAGCATTTTAAGCCCAAAACGATACCTTTTGAGATTTGCGCTTGGGCTCTCATGGATGTGACCTTTGAATAAAATGCATTTGATGGGTTTTTAAGCCTCATTTCATCACATTTTACAACAAGGGCCTGAATTTGGAGAAAAAATACCCCTTTACAAGAATTGGTGATAACATTAGGTTCCATGAGGGACAACACACTCACTGCAGGCTGCCGAGAACTCTTTTGCAGCTTCAGTGCCTTGTTGTTGGGCTATGGAGTTCCTTATTGAAACCGAAAAAAAACAAAAAAAAAGTATTTACAAAATGATAGGACATGTCTAAGGCTCAAACAAAATATTTCTTCAGGAAATGCCCATTCAGAGGGCCATTAAAAAATTCCTCACCCTCCAAATCCTACAACCCGAAAGTATTATTTGAAGATACTTCAAAGATTTTGAAGGGCCCAATCCAGAGCAATTCAAACTTGTTGTGTTTGCCTCTGTCCTGCCTGGGTGCATCCCACTTAAACACCAGATCTCCCAGCTTGAATTCCTCTTTTCTGACCTTATTTTCAAAGGCCTGCTTGATCTTATGTTTATGACTGTGAGCTTTGTCCATTACCTTTTCTCTGGTCTGCTACACTTCCACCAGTTGATTAATTCTTCTGACCATATGGTCTGTCTCTCCTTCATAATCTTGAAATAATTTCACTACAGGTATATCTAGCTAAGAGGGAAATACAACTTTTGTCCCATAAACAAGTTGAAAAGAGGAGGTGCCTAGGGACTTCTTTGTTGTCACTCAATCACCCCATAGAGAGAATTTGATTTTTGAGTCCCAGGCCTTCTTATTGCCTTCCAACAATCTTTTAATAATAATCTTGATCAAACGTTTGTTAGAGGAGTCTGCCAGTCTATTTCCTTGAGGATAATAGGGAGTGGAATGAATCAGTGAAATCTGAAATTGCTCACACAACCTAACCAAAGGCTCGGACTTGAAAGATGCAGTATTATCAGTGACAATTCTATTGGGGTAGACAAACCTTGCTATGATATCCTCTAGGAAGCTGATGATAACTTTGTGTGAAGCACTCCTGGTGGGGATAGCTTCTATCCACTTGTTAAAATAGTCCATTGCAGTCATGATCCATCTATGTTGGTCGCTTGACGGAGGATGAATTTCTCCAACGAAGTCCAAGCCCCATTGTTGAAAGGGTGTTGAAGCTACTACAGACTTTAGTGGTAACTAAAGCTTGTAAAATAGCTTCTACAGGCTTTAGTGGTAACTAAAGCTACTACAGGATTTAGTGGTAACTTTTTGTGAATCACTCCTGGTGGGGATAGCTTCTATCCACTTGGTAAAATAGTTTGTTGTAGTCAGTATCCATCTATGTTGGCTGCTTGAGGGACGATGAATTTCTCCAATGAAGTCCAACCCCCATTGTTGAAAGGGTGTTGAAGCTACTACAGGCTTTAGTGGCAGAGATTTGAGTTGCTGCTTTTCTGAGAAACTTTGGCATTTGATGCAGGCTCTAACCTCTTTACAGACATCAGTGAATAAGGTGGGCCAGTAGTACCCAGCCCTGAGAATTTTTTGGGTTGTGGTCTTCCAAAAATGGTGTCCCCCACAGAGGCTTCCATGGAAATCAAACATAACTCTTTGGGCCTCCTGTGGGTTCAGACATCTCAGAAGCACTCCCAAAGGGTCTTTCCAATACAAAACCTGGTCAATAAGGCAATACCTGACTACCTTGATATTTAAAGATCTTGCCTTGTTTTTCCCCATTCCATCAGGGGGTCTTAACTCCTACAAGAAATATATAACATATTTATACCAGGTGCATTCTAACAATGGAGGGTTGCCTTCAGACAACTCAGCCTATTGAATTTATGAGCAAGTGTCGATGAAGCTAACCCCCAACACTTTACAATTAGATTCAACCAACATCTTCGCTAAACCTTTCCCTTTAACCAGCTTGGTGGGCTTTATTTCCAGGTCAAACTCAAGGATCTTGGCAATCCAATTTCTTATTTTCTCGTCTATGTCAAACTGAATGAGAATGCCCTTCATAGAAGCTAAAGGAACACATGCAATGATTTTTTAATGTAAAACATAGACTCTGAATTCTTTAAGGGCCTTGACGAAGGCATAGGATTGCTTCTCCATGATATCATATTTGACCTCTGCATCTCTTAATGCCTTGATGAAAAATGAAATGGGCTTCTCCATCCCTTCAACATTCTTTTGTAATAAAACAACTGCTACTGTATCAAATGAAGCAAAGGATAAAATCAGAAAGTCCTTGGAATAATCAGGATTGATCAACATAGGAGCCTCAATCAATGCTTGTTTGATTTGGTTAAAATATTCCTTGGGCTCAACAGTCCATTTTACTTCATTTCCCTTCCTGAGCATGGCGGTGATATGCTTTACGAATTCGACAAAGTTTGAAACGAACCTTCTCAGAAAATTAATTTTGCCCAGGAAAGGATGGACCTCTTTTCTGGACCTGGGAAGTGACAGGGTTTGAATTTCCTCTACCCTATTGGGATCAATTCTCACTCCCTATGCTAATACTATATGGCCTAACAACTTCCCCTCCTTCATATCAAACAAATATTTATTGGGGTTTAAGGAAAGGGCAAACCTTCTGCATTTCAAGAAAACCTTCCTCAAGTGATAGCAATGCTCTTTATCCACTCTAGAGAAGACAGTGATGTCATCCAAATAGATCACCACAAACTGATATTTCTCCCCAATGAAGGCTATGTCCATGGCTCATTGAAATGTTGCTCTTGCATTCATTAATCCAAAAGGCATTTTGGCATACATGAATGTGCCCAAAGGAGTAGTGAAGATTTTTTTTATCTATCCTTAGGTAGGACTAATATCTGATTGTAGCTAGAAAATCCATCAATCATGGATATCCTGGATGCACCAGTTACCCTCTACAATATGTATTCCATCTTAGGTATGGGGTAATTGTCCTTTCTTGAGCTTCTGTTTAGGTTCCTAAAATCAACACAAAGTCTGATTTCTCCACTCTTCTTTCTTGCAAGCACCAGATTAACCACCCACTCAGAATATCTCAAAGGGACTATGATTTGAGCATCCAACAACTTATTTACTTCTTTCTCCATGATAGGTAGCAACATTAGATTAATCCATATTAGGTTTTTCCTGAATGTCTTAGCCTCTTCTTTCAGTGGGATCTTATGATCAATGACAGTTGTGTCATATCTCTTGAGGCCTTCATAGGTTCATGCGAACACATCAGCAAATTCTTTTAATAACTCATCATACTCGGCTCTATTCTCCCTTGACAGGATGCTTGAAAACTTGACAAATTTAGGATTCTCCTCTGTACCAATATTGCACTTTGTTGCATCAACATCTTCATTAAAAACCTTACCCTTTACTGCCACATAATTCCCATTGAATAATCTTTCTAAAGGAACTAGTCCCTTTGGAATGTGATTGCTAGGAAACTGAACAATATGGTGATTAGAAATTTTATTTAAAAATGCCTCAGGGTGAGGGTCACCTTCGAGATCAGGATCTTGATCAGTGTGCAATGAAGAGAACTCATCAACAGACTCAAGAAATTTTCTGATTTCAAGATCATCCTTGAATACCTTCCAATGCTTGATATTGTCTGGTACAAATGGCCTATATCTTATCTCAGCATCATATTTGATCTTAGGTGGCAGAGGGATCCTAAACTGACTAACTGAGACAGCTAGGGAATTGACCAAAGTATTTTTTTCTCTTGGAATAAAAGAAATGTTGAAAGCTGAGAAGAAATTATCAATTAGGTCCCACACCTCATTTTTCTAATTTCTGAGTCGAGGATGTTTAGCCCGATAAACATTTCTGACCTGGTGGATTATCAACTTAGCATCTCCAAACACTGCTACCTCTTCAATTCTCATTTCTTTTGTATCCCTTAAACCTAAAACAAGAGCTTAATATTCTGCCACATTATTGGTAGTTTCAAACTCTATCTTGTATGACAGGGATATGGTTTCTTGACAAGGTGTCACAAAATCCACTTCAGCACCAAGATCTTCACTAGAAGAGGCTCCGTTGAAGAACATATTCCACACAGGGGTAGTTTGAGGAGGTATTTCATGATAAGAAATGGGTTTCTTTCTGATTTCAAGAGGGGTTTCAGGAGTATCTGTGAGCTACAACAAACTAGACCCCAAATCAGTGTCAAGTGCAAAGATAGGATGATTGGTGGGGTTTCCTTCATCACTAATAATATATGCCAGTTGGGCTTCCCTGTAAAGTCTTCTATTCTCCCCCCCAAATTCAGGAATAGTGGGATATGTGAGGTCCATTTGCAATGTTTCTCCAAGATTTTTAATCCAAGATCTTGACAATATCATGCTAAAATTGGGAGGAACATCAGCTACCACAATGTCCATGACCACCCTCTTCATTGGAAGCTGAAATAAGGACACCACCAGGTATTTTATAACTCCAAGACATTTCACTCTCCTTGAATCAAAAGAGTACAAATCATGATAGGCCTTTGTTACTTCAAGTCCCAATTATTCCATGATTGTTTTAGGCATGAGGTTATGGGAGGCCCATGAATCCATTAGGCAGTTGCGCAACACCTTATCATGTATGTTCAGGGATGTGTAGAAGGGAGGGGATGAATCATCTCTGTCTTCTACCATGGGACCTAGGATGACTGTTGGATTTTGATATTGGATATTTACTGAGCCTCTGGTAAGCTGAGGTGGCTCAAACTGCAACAGTTTGGAGAGGGACCTTTTGAAATCTTCATTTTTAACTAGTTCTGAGAGGGGGACAAGAATTCTAATTTTTTTAATTTCGTTCTCAAAACTAAAGGAGGAAGGAGGCTTAGGAATTTCCCTTACCTCAGGGATAGGTTTTTTGGCTGTTGGCGAAATATTCTGAGTTTTATTTTCCTTGGTAGTGGGTGTTGCAGGCTTAGTAATCCTTTCTGCTATGAGAGGTTGATCAAGGATGTCATACTTCCCTTCGTTCTTTTTTGACCTGAGGTTGTACCTGTTAGGAGTAGTGTTGGATTTGGCCTTCTCCCCCTTACTTGGTTCATTGATTGGACTGTTCATGAGGGATTCTTCATATGCATATTGGGTCATATGGGGGAAAGGGGAGGTGTCTTCAATACAGTGAATTTCAGGACCAAGCTCATCTATCTCCTCTCCTTCCTCATCAACAACAAGGATATTCTTGAGAGGGGTATAGATTCTCTGATCATCTCTATCTCTATTCCTCTGGTCTCTTTGGATAGTTTGAGGAGTATTGTTAGGCCTCATATAGTTACCTATATTGTCAACATTTTGGGAATTATTGTAATTTTTCTTTCCTTCTAATTCAACCTTTTCCATCCTAGCAGACAGTGTTTTTAATAGCTTAGTCATTTCATCTGTTGGAGGGGAGGCAACGGAGGAACTAGAAGTTGAGGTTTTAGACCTATCTTTTCCCTTGTCTCTGTCATATTTCCCCCTAAGTTTGTCAGCTACCAATATATTGGATTCTACTTCAAGGGTTGCATCTTGCATAAGAGCCAAAGATGTTTCTCTTCTTTCTCTCAACAACAGGAAAAAGTCAAGGCCAAAGGCATTAGCATAAGTCATTTTGGAAGAGATTTTTGTAGGTTTAACTTCAGCTGAAATCCTTTTATACATTTTATTAGATCTCTTCAAGAAGTCTAAAACAACTTCCCCCTCTTCTCTCTTAAGTTCCCCAAATTCCATAATATAATAAAGGAGATCTTTTTTATTTCCCTAGTTCCTTAAGAATGCATCATCCAGAGCAACAATATCGTCAATAGATCCAGGAGGCAAGTCCTTAAACCATTCTCTGGCATCACCATCAAGGCTTTGTACAAAAACTCTCGTCCACACATCTTCATTCTCGATGGCCTGAATCTCTACAAACCTATAAAAATATGCAAGGTGTTCTTCTACAGTCACGTCCCCCTCCCCTGTGAACTGGGGCATATACTTAAGGTAGTTTGTGGCTGGGAGGACATTCATGGGCTGAGGTAAGACCAGAGGAGCATATCTATTAGCCAATATCTTAGCCATCCTGTTCCTAGGAGGATTCGCACCCGCCATTTGGATGTGAACTCGAGGAGTAATAGGAGGAGATGGAGGATGAACATGGGAGGCGAGAACTAAATTTCTGGGAGAAGAAGGAAACAAATGAATGTTTGGGAATAAGGTTACAGGTCTTGAGGAAATAGAGGTTACCCTCTCTGTGGAGTCTACAACAGTAATAGGAGGAGGGGTGGTAAAGATAGGAGTGGGGAAATCTTCTGAGGTCCTGGGTCTAGGCCAAGGTACAACTTCAAGGGATAAAGGAGTGACAAGTATTTCTCCCTCCAATCCCAGTCCAGGAGGGAAAAACTCAACAGGAACATTCCTGAAATTTAAAGTTCTAGAAACTCCAGCAGAAGATATGACAGGGAAATGAGAAGCAGTCAATGGAGTTTCTATAGAAGGAGATGGAAAGTTATCAGAAATAGTTGTTTCAATAGTATAAGCTCCTCCTTCGAAGGCTTTTCCCTTTTTGATAATCTTTTCAAGATCTTCTTCAGGTGTTTCTAAAGGAAACTAGGGAGTAGACCTTGTATGTCTTCCTCTAGAAGCCACAGCTGAAACAATAGGTTCACCTCAATGGAGTCGCTAGGTGCACAGTAAAAATATTGAAGGGTTCTGATGTCTGATGCACCTTTAGAATCAGAAGCTCATTGTTGTTCAATCCCAGGGAAAATTTTCAACTTCTTCCTCGACAACGGTGCCAAAAATGTTAGCACGAAGTCACTCTTGGATTGCAGAAGGAGTAATCCTAATAGCCATCAGTTTATGTCACGATTTGTTTATAAAAAGGGTGATCGATTGGAAGTAAACTCAATACAATATCATCTTAACTCAGAATCCTATACTAAGGCTATGTGTGAACATGTGAGGTCTTAATTTAACTTCAGACAATGAGTTGTAATAAGGGTGAGTAGGAGGAAGACTTCTATGAGAAAGTGAAAAGGTCTACTATGAGAATCAAGTTTCCAACAGCCTGAAGAGGAAGAATTTAAACACAAGAACTTCTTATATTTAAATCACAAGAACATTAAACAAATCATAACAGAGTTACCATAAAACATTTATATAACACTGTCACAATGCTTCATGTGACTCAGTCAATCATGAACTCTTTCAATATTAGATGGAAACTAGATGGAAGTAAGAAAACTGACTTTCATTAAACAAGAAGTTTCACATACAGATACGTAACCAAGGAAAACCAACGCTTCATCAAAACAATACAACAGGGAGCTTAGCTCTACCAATGATACCAACAAAAATGGAAAACATTCCTACATATAATCATACTAGTTCGGATGTATGAGACACGATCATGTCATGAAATCAATGCTTGATGTTGAGGAGATTCCTTGTTAGGCTGCGCATGAAGACATTGGGAATACTACCCATGCAGTCATCCGTCAGATGCGATCTCTGTCAGAAAGGACTGACAGTTTGCCTCTGCGCTTGTCTTTTCCCATCTTTCTATTTATGGAAGGAGACGACGTTCAACCACCATCAACTACCTCAATAACTACTTTCTCAGGATCAGTTAAGGCCTGGTCAACTCTACACTTGGACAACGTGGTGGCTCTTCATTGGTTGTTGTTGCTTTTTTGGACTACTACAAAGAAGCTCGGTCTGTAGACATGAACGAGGATAACATAGGGCACATGACACAAAATGGCGAATGGGTGATGGCCAAGCATCGATCATTCAACATGAGCGATGCCAAAGTGAGATGGGGGGAGGAAAAACAGGTGTCGAAAGATAAGAGGGATGAAGAGGGAGGATAAGATGCGAGGGAAGGATACGGGGAGGAACACCTAGCAAGAGGTGACAGGTGGGAGAGACAAAGGGGGTATGGCCTAGGGTTAGTGGAGTGCAGGTGTGCTACTGTGGAAGGTGATAAGGGAGTGAGAGATGTGACAAGGAGAGGAAAGAGGCAGAGTGGAGGACACATGTCAAAAAGAGGTGAAGGTGGTAAGTGGAAGGGGAAGTGGTAAGAGGTTTAAAGGGGCCCACACAGAACTACCTCATTCCAGACCCCCCCCTATTAAAGGAATAAAGGCAAGGGGGTTTTGGAATCAACCCTTAGCCATAGATCCAGGCTCCTCAATCCTAGTCGTTTAGAATTGTGCTACACATTTTGGACCCCCCCCATTAAAGATAGAACGATGAGGGGGGTTCGAAATTAGATCTTGTCCATAGATCTAGGTGTGTCAATCCTAGATGCATAGACATACCCGTGTCTTAGCACAATGAACCCCTATGTATTCTATGGATTGGATGACTGAGATGACTTCAATGGAAAAAAGGGCGCTACCTCTAGCTCTGGCTCGCTTGATGTGACCTGGCACTAGGACCATGGGCTAGGATCCTGGGGCATCACATTTCACGTTTTGGGGTTTTGAAATGCAATGGAGGAGGGACCCCTTGTCTCTTGAAGTCCCGACCCCCGAAACTGTGATGGTGTTTAATCATATGCCACATGTCCCTGCAGGATCAAATGACCCATATCATTTTTGTGACTTTGGCCATAAGGGATGAACCTAGGTGCTAATCCTCGTGCAACTGCATGGCTCCGACTTACCCGATGATCGTCGATCTGCTTCTGATGAAACATTCTCACCATTGAAAACCAAAATGCCCACCTGCAAGCATTTTAAGCCCAAAACTATACCTTCTAAGATTTGCGCTTGGGTGCTCATGGATGCGGCCTTTGAATAAAATGCATTTGATGGGTTTTTAAGCTTCATTTCATCACATTTTACAACAAGGTCCCGAATTTGGAGAAAAACTCCCCCTTACAAGAATTGGTGATAACACACAGATCTGTGATTATGACACTTAATAGAGCACTTAGTAGTTAATACTCATCGATATTCAGTTCTTAGTTACAGTACAGTTAAACCCTAATTATAGAGCATCGTAGTATTCAACCAAATCTTAGCATCTAACAACACTTAGCATGACAAAACATGTCATATCTTAATAGGTTCAGCACCAAGAAGATGTATATAAGTCATATCTAACATTCATCCATATTATTAAGCACAAAGAAACAAAATATCTATATAAAATTCCTAAAGTACTAAGAAAATCACACATAAACACATCAATACATCACACCAAGCAGAGAAACACATCATATACATGGTTCACCCCCACCCTGGGGCTACATCCACCAACTCTTTGTCTTCTTTATTAGATTCTTCAATAGGTTACATGAACAGAGCCACAAAAACCCTACTTCGCATAGGACAAGAGATCTGCGCAGCTCTCTAGATCCTCCTTCCCTCAGTAGATCTAAGCATGCATCCTTTTACAATCTCTTACAATGACTTGCACTTAGATGTGAAAGTCTCACCCAATATGCACCAAATCACTTACAACTCTTGATCACACAGATCCAACTCTAGAACTTAGCTAGTTGTTTAGCACTTAGCACACTGGCCCCTTCCTACATCGCCTAGATATCTATTTATACTTTACAAAATAGGCCTAAGCATGGGTAAACCCATGGGCCGACATACCCATACCCATTACATAATCCTGAATCCCAAAAAGGGTTCAAGATCCCACAATCACTACTTCGTCTTGCGCTCTGTCTTCGACAGCCTATAGAAGTCCCAAAATAGGTCAAATATTACCAAGGATCCTCAAAACTTGTTCAAGGGCCAACAGGCCCCCAACACTCACCTATGACTCATCTCGAGTCACTCTGATCTGGGTAGTTATGCTTCAAAAGCCTCAAGCTTGTATCAAGCTGCCTCGACTTGTTTCTTTTCTACGACCACTTGTTCAACAAATTCTTAGATGACTGCCTCATTCATGGGTCCTTCTAGGTGTTGTTCAGTTGCAGTAACAACTTCCTCCAGTTCTGCTCCTCGACCTTATATCTCTGTGAACAGTTGGTAAGACTCATCCTGTATAGGTTGGAGCCTCTGAGTTACTTCCATAACTTTGCTCTGAATAGTATGGACCTGTTGTTGGGCAGTGTGTGACTCTTGGGATTGCTTCATTCTTTTCACAGTTGATAGGGGCTTCAACTATGCATGTATTGTCTCTCCTTGATACTTTGATTCCTGGAGTTGTGACTCCAGTGCCTTCAATTCTGGATCCTCGGTGATTTTTTCATATGTTTGGGCACTCCGATCATCCTGTATAGGTTGGAGCCTCTGAGTTACTTCCATAACTCTGCTCTGAATAGTATGGACCTGTTGTTGGGAAGTGTGTGACTCTTGGGATTGCTTCATTCTTTTCACAGCTGATAGGGGCTTCAACTATGCATGTATTGTCTCTCCTTGATACTTTGATTCCTGGAGTTGTGACTCCAGTGCCTTCAATTCTGGATCCTCAGTGATTTTTTCATATGTTTGGGCACTCCGATCACTCAGTTTCTTGAATTCCAGAGTAAGGACTTTTAGTCTTTCAATTGCGCTTTGAACATTTGCTTCCCTTTCGTTCCTTACATCCTACAGGGTGTTAGATACAGTGCGGAGCTCTAAATCTATTATTCATTGTTGTAGCTACTGGATAGCTTATGTGAGATACTCTACTTGATGCATGAATCGGTCTTTAGCCTATAGCTTTAAGCATGTCACAGAGCGGAGGGCTCTTTTTACTGCTTCTTTTAATTTGAGCTGCTCTGCGAGCAAATGTTCTTCTCTTGTTGCATTTGTAGTTTCCCTGCTTCAAACTTGGCCTAGAGAGAAACCTTATATTATATAATTATGCTTTGTTCTATAATGTCGCCTTGTACTTTCTTCAAGGTCTGGTATCTTTTTCTACTTCTTCTTGTGCGCGACGAAGATGAGCTTCGACCGCATCAGATAATCGGTGGAATTGGGATGGCTCATCCCCAAACTCTGGTTCTCCTGATGACAGGGGTGCAGTGGACACTGTGTGGCTGGACTGAAGGGCCTGTTGTACCCCTCAGAACTTGACCTTAAGTCTATCATACATTTCTTCCTACTTAGCTTCTTTTTTCTACATAATTTTCTATGAAGCATCGTTGAGGGTTGTTATGATGAATTCGAAGTCATCAGTAGTAAGCATGGTCTTCATATTGGTCACAAAGGCTCTCGATTTCTTCTAGGAAGAAGGTTTCAGGGGAGAAACCTACCTCTTCTTCAGGGGATCGGTCTCATCTCTCGGCGGTGTTACTTCTCCTTGCTTCTATTCATCTCCTGTGCCATTTATTTCTTCCTCCAAACCCCCTCGGTCAGGTGATATTGAAGAATTATTTCCTAAGGCATTGCTTAGGTCTTGGACCTCTTTGGTCTTCTTTGTTTTTTTGGGTCTAGGTGCATCATGCACGGTTTCTGGGCTGTCAGGGTCGAACATCTCTAAAGGGTCTACTATAATGAGGAGGTCTTTCGACCAGTCCTTAGTGATCTCCTCAAGATCCTCTTCCATGAGCTTATAGTATGACTGCAACTACTTCTTTAATCATCAGCTCACGCTGTAAGGTAGATAAAGTGTCAATCTGTGCATAACTTCATCAAATATTGGAAACTATGTAAGGTGTTCGGATTCATGCAAAGTTCTTCTTCTATGGCTCTCTTCAGCTGAAGGTAGTAGGTATGAAAAACAACGTTTGACTGCGACTATTTTTTCATGTCACTCGAGTACCAAAGGGTAGTGAACTTCGCAACAAGTGGCTCGAAAGGTTCAATATCTGGGAAGGTCGCACCTTCTGGCATATCCCAGGAAACAAAGGTGATAAGGATCAGGAGCCAGCTGAAGTGGAAATCGTAGCCCTAATCCTTTGCTTCATGGCAATCTAGCTCTAGTTGATTCACTAGGTACTTCACCCAGCTCATCTGTAAACCTTCTACACACATCCTCGCGAGGTCAATGACGAAGCCTGTGACTTGTGTGGGTTTGTTCTTTCGTACCATATTTCTAGCTATTAACTGACATGCTAGGTGCACTGCACCATTCTGGATGGAGGCTACCTTGTAGCCTCGCGTCCCCTTCTCCACATCGTCGTATGTATCCTTGATCTTCTGTGCTAGTGAGTGATCTGTGGATTTTCTTGGATAGAACTCCTATGGATTGGGTCCTTGCATACTCAAGCCTGTGATCCTATGGATCAATGTCAGGTCGATTGTGATATGGCAGTCTAGCCATAAGTAGCCACAATGGTAACACGAAAGTAAAATCTTGACACATGCATTCACTTCCTAGTGTCGTCTGAAGTGTGGGATTTTCATGATGTTTAACAAAGTGGATTGCGGGAGGTTCGTCATCCATAGCTAAGGGATTATCTTTGAATTGTTCCCCTTCATCTTGGTTAGGTACTTATACGGAGTGAGCATATTATAGTTCTTTCAATCTTCGAGGTTGAAGTCACTGGACTTAAACATTACGATCTTATCCTTCTATGCTTGAAATGTGCGTATCCCATTTGGGAGGTATGCAGTAACCATGGTGTACTTGAATTCTCTTGGCACACTATCTCGACTCACTGCCCTAGCCAGAGGTGGGATGTAATCTGACAATATGGAAAGAATCAACTTCATATTGGCTAGGTCATCTCTGTGCTTGGTTCTCTTCTCTGTTGTCAGTCGGGGTGGCTCTGATTAGTGAGAAGTCGACGAAGAGGCTTGAACTCCTCTCTTCGATGATGCTTGTATACCTGTAGACATTGACATTACTCTTTCATTCATGAGGTTGATGATAAATTCCTCGACAAGTTTCTCTGCAGCATTGAACTCGTTCGACATACATGCTTAGGGTTGAAAACATCAGGTTCAAAGAGTAATCTTTCAATGCAATGGGATAGATGGCAATAGCGCGATGATCATTTTGCGTGAATCAACTAATCCGCGGGCTCAAATTCATGGTTAGAAAAAGTTTTCTCAATGCATGGATCGAAAAGATAAATAGATACTCAACAATGGGTCTCTCCAATAGACGAGAAGCCTTCATTAACTCAGTTCTATCTGTTACGGCATGGTCCCAACGATATGGTGGTGAGATGTCTAACCATAAATTATTTTCTTCACATTCAGTTTGTCGATCGAACGGTTATACTATTCCAATGGCTATAGTTCTCCTCCATGGCGAAGTGCCATGTGACGTTGTTCTGATATTCTGATGAAGCTCCAATTTTGCAAATTTTCTTTCCACGACATTCCCTCGGGAACCTTCTGTAACTTTTAATTCGTATCTCTCTTACTAATTTTTTCTTTCCTTCTTTACAGTGAGCTTCATCTCAGAATTTCTTTTTCCATTCTGATTCTTACCTTCTTTCAGTAGAGTAAATTCATGTTGTTGAGATTATTTCCTAAAATTCAAGGGTAATACTTCTTCCTTATCTGGGGTAGGTACTTCAATCTTATGTGGGTATTCTAGTGTTTTTCTATCTTTGACATCCAATTCTCTAGTTTTAAATAGCTTCGCTCGGTTCTCGAGTTCCTCAATCAAGTGTGCAATCCTCCTAGTCATGAAATATTTTAACTCTTCCTTCTTTTGTTCTAAGATTTCTCATTCTTTCCTTCTGGCCTTATATCTCTCAATCCAAGTTTTTCCTAGTAACATAACAAATGGAGTGTTTCTCTTAATAAATTTAACAACTTCAAATTTTTCCTCTATCGAAGTTCCATTGGCACTCATAGATATCCGGGTGATCTTTCCACATAGGTTTATCATCTTTCCTCTGAATAATCCTATTCCTCCCAATGAAGGAATCATAGGAGGCTTTCCTAGAATTTACGAAGTTCTTTCGGTCATTATATTCACCTGTGTTTCCTCATCCAGAACACAGTCAATATAGAAGTCTCTTATTCTTACTTCAATGTACTCTTTTTCTTTGAATATCTCTGATAAGATGACATATCAGTGATCATTTAGGGTTTCTTTCATCTGTAGCAATAATTTTTTTGATTCTTTCTCGGGTTATGTCATAATCTCAATTTCTAGATATTTCTCGTGGTCTTCTTGTCTCATATTCATCCTTTAAAACTTAGAAATCATTCTAGGGAAATCCAATACTTCATGGTCCATAGCTTTGAAATAGAGGCAACTAGGTCTTCTACTAAGGTATTCCTTAACCAGATGTCTCAGTCTTCTGCAACTGTAACAAAGGGTTAATCCTCTATTTCTCTTAAATGATCCCCAACCTTTCCTGTACTATGCACTAAGATCATGGTAGCTAAACACAAAATTCTTTCTAGGATCCTACATCCATTTGTTAGTCCAAACATTCTCTCTATGCATAGGCATAACATATCTTTCACTATTCTTATCAGATCCATCAGTTCCCTAGTTTTCAAGATAGGATAAATCTTATCAAATATACCTAGATCCATACTTTAGAAACAAAAATTTCCATTAATCTTATCTTCAATATAGCACAAAGCTTCCATATCTTAAAAAATTTCACTATTATTACCTTTATCAAAGTACAAAGAATTCAGATCTTACCTCTTTTCTTCAGATCAAACTTCTTTCTTTAGCACAGAGCTTCACAAATCAAGTAGAATACTGCGCACTATAGTGAAAGATCTATGCACAGAGATTTCACAATTTCAAGTCGGATATTCGCACAAAGCTTCTTCTTCCTTAGTTCCCAACAATCACAGTTTCAGGTCCTGACAACGGAACCATTTATTGGCACAGGGGTAGACCCAAGTTTCAACACTATAACAACACACAGATAAAACCCTAACTACCGGCCCTTTCGACAACACCTGCGAAGAAAATGAAGTCTCACCTGATGTAGAAGCAAGGTTGGTTGCAAGACTCAAATGTCTACAACCTTAGCTGGGACACAGATCTGTGATTCTGACACTTAATAGAGCACTTAGTAGTTAACACTCATCGACATTCAATTCTTAGTTACAATGCAATTAAACCCTAATTACAGAGCATCATAGTATTCAACCAAATCTTCGCATCTAAAAACACTTAGCATGATGAAACAGGTTAGATATTAATAGGTTTAGCACCAAGCACATGTATATAAGTCATATATAACATGCATCCATATTATTAAGAAAAAAACAATAGCAGATCTATCTAACATTCCTAAAGTACTAAGAAAATCACACATAAACACATCAATACATCACACCAAGTAGAGAAACACAACATATACGTGGTTCGCCACCACCCTGGGGCTACATCCACCAACTCTTTTTCTTCTTAATTAGCTTCTTCAATAGGTTACATGCACAGAGCCTCAAAAACCCTACTCCGCAGAGGACAAGAGATCTGCACAACTCACTAAATCCTCCTTCCCTGAGTAGATCTAAGCACACAACCTTCTACAATCTCTTACAATGATTTTCACTTAGCTCTGCAAGTCTCACATAGTATGCACCAAATCACTTACAAATCTTGATCACACAGATCCAACTCTAGAACTCATATATTTTTTTAGCACTTAGCAGACTGGCCCCTTCCTACATCACCTAGATATCTATTTATACTTTACAAAATAGGCCTAAACATGGGTAAACCCATGGGCCATTATCCCCATACCCATTACATAATCCAAAATCCCAAAAAGGGCCCTAAAAGGGGACGAGATCCTGCAATCTTTTCTTTGTCTTGTGCTCCATCTTTGACAGCCTATCGAAGTCCCAATAATAGGTCAATTATGACCAAGTATTCTCAAAACTTGGTTAAGGGCCAACATGATTTCCATTTTTCTTTGACCTTTTGAATGCTTTTAAGGCTTCTTCTTTTATATCTGGATTTTCCTGTTCAGTTATCATTTCATATGCTATGAAGATTCCATGTAGTTCATCCATTCTTATTGAATTTAGATCTACTCTTTCTTCTAGTACAGATATCTTAGGGTCAAATCTCATAGGAAGAGATCTTAGTACCCTTTGAACAATTACATATTCTTTGATTTCTTCTCCCAATCCTAAGATTGCATTTACTGTTTCATCGACTCATAAAAATTAATATGAAATATTCTCATCTTCCTTCATCTTTAATTGTTCGAACTAACCTCTATAAGTTTGAAGCTTTGTTGCTTTGACTTTTCAATCTCCTTCATAAATATTTCAAATTTTTGTCCCAAATCTTTTTAGCGGATTTACAATGTCCAACTTTGGTGAATATTGATTCTCCAAGACCATTCATAAGTGCATTTTTTGCTTCGGAATTATTCTGACCAAGTTTCACTGCTTTGTCAATTGTCGGCGGAACTGCTGGTGTTGTGTATCAATCTACAATTGATTGTCAAATTCCAAATCCATGTGCATGTATATATGGCTTCATCCTTATGCTCCAAAATGCATACTTTTGTCCATGAAACTGTGGTATTCCATTTTTATACATGTTGTTTCTCTCCATGATCTACCTTTTAGTGGTTAAACTGATTTCTGAAGGAACCTACTCTGATACCAATTGTTGGATTAATTGAGAGGGGGGATGAATCAGTAATAGAGAAATCTAATCCTTTTTAACAATATAATGAAAGTGTTATATCAATGTAGCATTATCATCAAATATTTGCAGAGTAAATCAACAATGAACAAATGAACAATCATACACATACATACTACACCAATGCTTTTACATGGAAACCCAAAGCGAGAGAAAACCACATAATGTTTTTTCTTATATTTCTTGAAGAATTACATTCATTGGAAGCACCAATTTCCTTTGTTTTCTAGCTGCAACTGGAAGGAGGATACAACCCCCTAGCTTCTCAGGCTACAACCTGAGGGAAGCTCCAACTCCCCAATTCTCTGGCTACAACTAGAAGGAGGCCAAAACTCCCTATGTTCTTCGGCTACAACCAGAAGGTGGCTACAACCAGAAGGTGGCTACAACCACTTGTCCTTGTGTCGTCCAACCGCCATGATGTAAAAGTAGAATCATGGAACCAATATCACACTATCACTATAAGATATACTACTGTAAAAAACTGTACCAATCAACCTGCACCAAATAAAATATACCAATAACCTAAACCATGCATCAACCATGCATCAACCTGTACCTCAACTTGTAATCAACCTATACCATAAACAAGTGCATCAACCATGCACCAACTCGTACCAAAAAACCTTTAATCAACTTGTACCATAAACAAGTGCATCAACCATGCACCAACCTGTACCTCAACCTGCAAACCTTCCTTAACTTTAACAATAAGAGACTCCCATTTTCATCAAACTTTACATTAGTCTCACATGACTAGTTTTGGATTAATCAACAAACCTAACTTGAAATAATCATAACTATGTACCTTTAATGAATAAATATGTGAAAATAGTACACAATGTTCTTCAGTGTGTTTTATGCAATTCCTCTAGGTTTCACTACTTGGAACCTCTCAGAGAAGGAATTATAGCAAAAATGACATACCTTGTTGAATTCTGGCTTATTCTACAAAGTGAACTTGTAGAGAATTACCCGCACATAATATTTTTTGTATGGATCTAAAAAATTTACAAAGAATACTACAGAATATACTCTAACCAACACATTTGGTCTTACTGAATTTGGATCTGTTATGAATAAGTTATGATGTTTTTACCCGAAACACATGTTTTAGACTAGTTTCAGGACTAGCCACAAATACTATTTTCCATGGAGTGTAACTCCAAAAATACAATGACCCACAAGATGAAATTCGTAGCACAACTACTTGGATATTTTTCCTCAATGGCCTCCCAATTTCACGGTCTGGATCATTCTAGAAAAAAAATTATTGTGAAAATGGTGAGATGACCTGTAAATAACATACCTTAGAAAGCACCATCAAAAGAATTTATCCTACCTTGAATTTTGGCCTTCTTTACTTCACCTTCCCTCTGAAATTTAGCTTATATATCCTTTGGTTACCTC
>JASDQU010374522.1:52486-72028 GCA_032191745.1 Picea mariana
TATTTACTTTATTATTTAAATAATTCTCCTTGACTTTGTCACTTCAATTTATTATTTAAATAATCCTCTTTGATTTTGTCACTTCACTTTATTATTTAAATAATCCTCTTTGAATTTGTCACTTCACTTTATTATTTGAATAATCCTTTTTGACTTTGTCACTTCACTTTATTATTTAAATGATTTCTTCTTTGCAAGCACTTTGACTTCTTTGACCTTTTGGGGTTTCAAGCCAATCATATGAGGGTCCTCCAACTTCGTAAGGCCATAAATCTAAAACAGTAAGGAGCTATGTGATGTTCCACATGCCACCAGAAATGGCATGACATGTACTATCCATCTAGAATAGTCTTACCTGCAAATATAAAAAAACTCATACCATTATACATCAAACAAACTTGGGTCCATTACCTAAACCTTCGTGCTACTGTAATTCGCTATCGGACTTTATTCAAGGGTTGAAATCAATGACAGCCAACAAAATTAATCAAAAATTTCTTCTCCATCAACAACCCACAAAATGCACTTTGGCAATATCCAAAATCGTCTCTTTGGCAAACACAAATTTTTGTCTTTCCATAAAACTCCAAAATTATTTTCCATTGACAATCCACAAAATGCACTTTGGAAACCTCCAAAATGGTCTCTTAGGAAAACTTGAATTGTTGTCTTTTTGACAAACTATGAAATTCTTCTCCATCAGAAACCCACAAAATGCACTTCGACAACCTAAAAAATGTTCTCTTTAGTAAATTTGAATTATTTTCTTTTCGGTGAACTGCAAAGTTCTTCTCCATTGGAAACCCTCAAAATGGACTTGGACAACCTCCAAAATGGTCTCTTCAATGAACATCATTTTTTTATTTTTGATGAACCTTGAAATTATTCTCCATCGACAAACTTGGAAAAACTTCATGTTTTCAACGAACTCTCAAAAATCTCATTTTTCGGCATACTCCAAAAAAATTCCTTTTTCATTGAACTCCAAAAGAACTTCCATTGATGAACTTGGAAAAACTTCAAAGTTTTGGACCAAATCCAAAATGGTTCTAGATTGTTGATCTCAATATCAAATGCGGTCTCGATTGTCAATTGACCAAACTTCGTTGAACTCTAAATTATTCTTTGGTGATCTTTAAAATTCTTAAAAGCTTTCATCCAAATCTAGGATGAATCTAGACCATTGATCTCAATATCAATGTGATCTTATCCATCAATTTCAATAAACTTCATGGATTCCATGAAAACACAAATTTGACTTTCCACACCTATTTTTAACTCTACAACTTGAATATCAATGCAATTAATCATCCCTTCAACCATTATGAGTGCAAATTTGAACTGAATTTTCTTAGGAAATCGAGGATTTTACTTTATTTTTACATTTTTCTTGAATTTGAAGGAGATCAAAACTATATAACAACAAATTTATTACACTCATGCTTTTGTTCGGCCCATATGGGTGTGATGTTGAACCAAAAGATCGGATATCAATATTTAAGATACCCAACTCCTTCACTAAGCCATGGTACTACTAAATCAACTAACATATAGATCAATGTGGAAATATATACAACATGAAATACAAGTTTATACTATTATCATTAATTCTTTAAAAAGTGAATGAAAATGATTTAAAAATGAAAAAGATTAATTAAACACATGTAACATAAATTAAGCATACCATTTAACATAGAATTCACACAATAAACAACACAGTTATCAGATCACTTATAAAAACTTTACACAAACAACTAGAGATGATGGACGTTCAACCCAACCATAGGCTTTGTTGCACCAATTCTCTCTACAACAAGCCACCCCCAATATGGGTAAATGAGTCAAAAAATACAGATAGGTTTCTATGGGTGTCTACAATCCATTGTAATAGCTCAAATACTGACTTAAACATAGTGCAAAAACTGCTACAACAATTCCAACTTCCCAAATATCTTCCCCATCAATTTGCACACCCCAAAGGATGAGATTTACCTCTTTGAACCACATTCCCCTAGACAATATCCATCCTCCCTAAGGCTCCAACATAGATTGAATGATAATATCTCACTTGGGGGCTCTAAGAAATCCAAATATAGAAGGAGTTCTCACATAACATTTACAAATTCTCTTTGTGTAATTTCTTAGCATAATTATCATCTTCAACAAGTTGTCTTCAATACCCACTATGGCATCCCACTCTTTCCCAACACTCAACCCTATTTTTCCTCACTTCTTTCTCAATTGTAAAATCTTTTTTTCTTCCTACTCAAATTTCCTCTTCTCCCATGCTTACTTGACTCTTATTATTCCACAAGGATAATTACACTCAACCCATGTTTTCATAATTGAGTGGGATGAATTCCTCATCAAATATATTACATGAATTCAATGATTGGGTGCTTGATAAGTCAAAGGAATAAATAGCTAAAAGACAAACTATTTTATGAAGATAGACGAAGACTCAAGGAATATAAAAATGCCTCAAAACCCCCCATTAAACCCCCTCTCTTGTGGAATCATATCCTCCCATTACTCTAGTCCTTTCCCATCAACAATTTGAAATGTATTTCATTTTATTATATTCAATGTTCAATGTTTACATATTACTTTGCTTGACTCTTGAACATTCATATTATTTACAGGTATACAATGCTACGTTAGGGATCAAAACTAGGGTGTTAGACTAATGTTGCCTCTACCACATGGAGGGTGGAGGATTTTTCAGTGACCCTTGTCCAGAACCTTCCCTTCGTAAGGGATGAGAAAGTATGTAGAAATTATAATGGTAGTTCATGGGGGTTTGATGGATAATCAATTTGAGGTGAGGTAGTTTCTATCCCTAAATGAGAATGACTCAGAGACATCTCCTAATGGTACCATCAATATCAACAATTGGTATGGGTTGAGGGTGTTTAAGAAAATAGATATGAAGAAAATGATGAGTATGGGTGGCGTAAGCCATTTATTAGCAGGTGCTTTAACTGGTTACCAACATACCATGACCCTTTAACTACTAATACCCTTGTCATTTTCTCTAGCTAGCCAAGTTGAAATACATTCATCCTTGTCTATGTATTATTGTGTATCACTCAATTTTTGTGTGTGTACGTACTCTGGTTTATTTTTTCTTGCACTCATTGTGTTAACCGTGCTCCTAGTTGTTCCTCTTCTACAAAATCCTGAGAGTCTTAAATTTTGTAAGGTATTCAAAGTTAATGGATATTCCTATCCTATCAAGCTCTAGTTGTTGGTAGTTAAGGCTTGGAGGGCCACTTGGTCCATTTATCTATCTTACCTTCTTAGATATTTGGGTCTAACTTGTAATATCCCAAGGTCAAGCCCTAGCTGAATTTTAAACAGGTTTTATAGGATGGTGAACCAAGTGATTATAAGGTAGGAGGATTGTGTGATGATTAGGTCAGAGAGCCAGATGATTAAGGCCAATGAGCCTATTTTTTTATATGTAAACACTCATATCATTAATATTAATGCATCGTTGTGTTTAGAACAACCACGATAAAAGATTATGGGGGACTAAGCTCCACTAGGAAGGGAAAGGGAGGGCCTAGGAGACTAGGAAAAATCGTTAAGCTTGAGGGCTTAACTTCAAGAGAATATTATATTACTATTTCCTACAGAGTATGGTGAGGATAATTATTTTATCTTAAGTCTCATGGAAGAGGGAATGAATCACAAGTGGACAAAAAATGATATCCAGGAGAGACACGTGTCAATCATGGGGCATGCAAATATATGTGGGGAAAATAGTATTGTTTCCCATATTCCCCCCCCCATTCACACACATAGAGAGCAATCCTTCCCATTCACCAAGGCATTCACGCAACCATCCATTTTCTTCCAAGAGTCTACCTCTTCATCATTGACGCTCTCCTGCAACCTGCATGCACACCTTCAACAGTGATTCTGTATATTTCCTATTATCTACAATGCACCTAGACTTTGTCTAAGCCCGTACTATGCCTTACCTAGTTTATACCCAAACTTGGTTGTTTCCATCACCCTTACTTGATTGACTTGGGATATGGGCAGAAGAAGCAGGTTGTTAGGCATGTGGATTTGAAGAGGCGAGTTGTTAGGCCTGTGGATTGAAGAAGCAGGTTGTCAGGCCTGTCAGCAAATCTCTCCAGGTGAGAGAGGTTTTTGGGGAAGTGATTTTTTCAAAGGGAGCCCAACTGCAGCTATAGTGCTCTGAGAATTCCTGTCCAACCTGTTGTTGAAGTACTGGAAGGGAAGTGGGGCAGCTGAAGGACTATTGAGAAGAGAAGGGGCACACTTCGTGGTATTGGACAGGAATGTGGGGAATGAGAAGTTGTAGGTTGTTAGTGTGAATTGGCTTCTAGGATGAAATCCTTCTTGTTGACTGTGTAGCTTCCTATTGTCTCTGCCTAGCCTAGGAATCTCTTACCCGGGTGGAGTTTATTCCTAGCTCGAGGGTGACCCACTACTAAGAGTGACGAGTAGCGTGGTCTAAGGATGGGAGGTTCGTGGAAGGTCTACATGCAATTGGTGATATTGTATAAAAGGATAAGTATCAATTATGTGTTCAATTGCATGTTGTGTATTTGTACATGTCTTATATTTATGATTATTTCATGTATATGTTGTATGTATAGGCTCACTGTTATTCCCACATTAATCTATGTATTAGAAGAATGTGTCCTTTGTTTAAGTTTTATATGCATTATGTTTCGCAAGAGTTTCTATGTGGCATAGCTCAACAGGTCTATGGCTAGGTATGTTACAATTTTGAATATCAAAAACAATAGAAGTTTGACTGTGGCATTCCCAGGCTTGGGTGGTTGGGGATGCTAGAATTTGGTATCAGAGCATAGTAAGAGTATTTTTATGGAGTAGCATGGCCCGGCCTGGGTGGATGGAGATGCTACAATTTGGTATCAAAGCCCCAGTTTTCAACACTAACCCTGGATGGGCCTCATGAGTGGAAATTGAAGCAAACATTTCAGAAGGAATTGTTGTTGAAATGGACAAAATTCAACTTTCAAAGCATCCATGAGTGCCAAGAGGGAGATGAGAGAACACCTGAGTTGTGTTTGAAATCTCAAGAGGTTTAGTAGTTCGCGAAAGCCATCAGAGAAAAGGAACTACAATAACCATGGTTTTTGGGACCACAACGTTTAGGTTTGGTCCATCGGATATGTTCTGTACAAGGAAGATCATTCACAGCGATCATATGTGGGAAAGGAGCATGACGATTAACCTTCAAGTCCTTTAGACTTCGTTGCTTCGACAAATTTTAATATTTTGACAAAAGGAGGCAAAATCCCTGAAGCTCTGAAGTCCTGAAGTGGATCTACACCATAGATCATTTGGGAGAAGGTGGACCATTGAATCCCCCAAGTGATTTGACAGTTCAACGTTCGAGGAAATTTGTTTGTGGTTGTGCAAAGTAGATTTTTCTTTGAATTCCCGAATTCTGGAACTAATCTGGACCATCCATTACCAGAGACACATGTCCATGGATTAGCAAGTGTTCAAAATTTTAGTGTCTGACATTTTGGGGGTGGGTTGGTGTTCAACATCAAAATCCTCTGAAGCTCAAAGTTACGAAGTCCCAAACCTTTGGGGGACACCTACTCAGAAGTTCGATGTTCAGGTTTTTTGATGTTCTCTGACATGGTATTATCTGAAGTTTTGGAACACTAGAGTGACGTGACATGATGATGTCACCTGGAGTGATGTGGACCTGATCGATAGTTTGGAAGCTTGGTGATCAATATTTTAAGAGTGTTTAGATGAGAATTTTTCCGAAGTCTCGGAGTCCCGAAGTCTCGAAGCTCCGGCGAACAACTTTTTGGAAGTTTGGCATTTGGGAGTTATAAAGTATGTGTGTGTGAAATATTCTAAAGCCCAAAATCTTGAAGTCTTGGAATTTCATAATGACATGGCACGATGGCACGATGAAATCACTTAGAGTGATGTGGAACTATTTGGAATTTTGGTGTTCAGGAGTTTTGAAGGATGTTGTAGAAGAAACCTCCAAAGCCTGAAGTTTCAAAGTCACGAAGCACTGAAGTGACGCGGCCTGCTAATGTCACCTAGGGTGACATGGACCCACTTGATGCTTTCCACATAGCATTGTGTTCCATGCTTTTTAAAGACCATTCATGCAAGTTAGAACTTGACACATGTCACCCATCATATTGGGCCATGTGTTGTCTCTACATTTCTTCCACGTAGCAAACCCCCCCGATGCATGGTTACTGATGAAACTTCATAAATTTGATGTTCGGGGAAATGTGTGCATGTTTTTTCAAGAACCTTCAAAGAGTGAAGCTCCAGAGAGCTTCTCTGGGGAAGTGAAAGTTTGACGTTCGGGGGGAACACTGTGTGGAGTTGGCGGAACTTCTGAAGCCCGAAGTTCTAAAGTCTTTAAGCTTCGAATATGTACTGTGAAAGGATTTTCCAGTTCGACGTTTGGGAGAAATAAGGCATGACATAGTAAGGGCCTCTAAAGCCCGACGTTTTGGATCCTTGAAGTCCCAAAGCACTAGATGAGCACATACCAACTGAGCGCTTGGACATAGCCCTTGGTCATATCAGAATAAAAGAAGGTTAGTGTTGAATTCTTGTTTTCAAGGACAAATTGTTCATATATTCATAACTTCCTTCTCAAAACTCATAATTAAGTAAGGGAGCATTCATTTTAAATATCTTGGACAGTAGAACATAACTATTCACCTACAAAGTTGAGTTGAATAGTTCAATTCTCAAAGAATAAGAAGAAAGGAATATTATATATTATTGAACCATAATGGTTCATATTTTCATGAACTTGTTGAGTCAGTTAGCCTGACAAAGTTCTATTGGCTACACATTTTGTAGAGTTAACATCAATTAGATCAGATCAAGATCATCATAGAGTGTAGAGAGATGGAAGATGCACAATTGGGCTTATATCCAGGAAGATGAGATCAGATGGATGGATGTACATTTCGGTATTGAAGGAAAAAACTCCAATGGACATGGAGAAGGAAAGGATGAAAACCTGAATATTGTTACACATTATTTTCGTCATCCCTATGACCATTAATGATGTAAACCTATCTATTTCCTTCAGAGGGGTCAGTGGCCTAAGTTCCTGAAAAGAGAAGAGAGAAGAACTTTTCCTGAGAAAAGAAGTTGCATTTTCCCTTGTAAAAACCCTGTAAAAAAGGAAGTTCGTAGGTTGCTATATAGGCAGGGTGCGAGAATGCTTGATTCTTGCAGGTTGCACCATAGCTAGGGTGCGAGATGTTCACAGGTTGCTCTATAAGCAGGGTGCGATAATGCCTACACGTGGGAAAAATAAGCGTTTTCTCGAATCTTCTAGAAGGAGAAACTTCTATGGTGAGGTGGCATCCTAAGCTCCTCACCTTATCCTCTTCAACTTATAAAAGGAGAGGAGTTATCATGGAGAAAGTTAGCTTGTAGCTTTGGTTAGCTTTGGAGCTTTTGGGATTAGCTTGGATTGGATTGAGTTTTGGAGATTTTTAGCTTGGCTAGATGAGCCACTTTGTCAAGATAGATTGTGAATATTATCAGATCTGTGCTCTCAGAATTCTTGGAGTGAAAGTTTGTGGGGAATAAATGACATTTGGAAGGGACCTTACGACATCAAGGCCATGGTTGTAATCTCTCTTTCACATTTAATATGATACAGTAATATGATTCTTTCCTATAAATCTTGTTGTGTTTTAATGTATGATTCCTTGATCACATAAATATGTTTATATTGAGTTTATGCTATTGCTATCACTTTGGATGGTTGCATTCTTTTGTAGGATCATCATTGTATGAGCATTGAAATGGAGGTAGGATGGCGATGACGAGAGGAAGTGACATTTAAATGGTATGTCACCCATCCCTCTTTAGTTAGTAAATTCAATATCTAAAACTTAAGGAAAGCGTCATGTTCTGGTGTGTTTTGTTCTAGATCCAGGTGGATCTAGGGAGATCAGTTAGTTTCCACACCTACCGATTTTTCCGATAACAATATGGTAGAGACCATTATAAATTTATAAAAATATGTCCAAAGTCACAAGGATGATAATGAAAAGCTTATGAAATCCAAGGAGAAGTAGGAGGACTTCAACTTGAAGTTAATGTAGAGCCTAGAAAAAATTGAAAAGAAATTGGATAGGGAGAATGAATCAAGAAAATAAGGAAGTCATAGGTCTCCTGAGGAGAAAGGAAGATCAAGGAGCACTAGCATACATAACCATCACTCCCCAAGGCATTCCAATAGGAGAAAACACAACATCTCAAGTCCATCCCCTGTTAGGAAGCATCAGAAGAGTTCTGGGGTGGATGAACTCCGAGGAGAAATGAATAAAATCAAACCTCCTATATTTGATAGTGAGCACAAGAAGGATAAATATTCTGATACATGGTTGTTAGGCATGATAAAGTACTTCCAATTTCATAATTATTCTTCACATGCAGAAGGAAGAATTGTTATCTATCAGCTTAAGGGAAATACATCCATGTGGTGGGATCAAATTATGTAGGTGCAACACATTAAAGAGAAAAATGTTACTTGGAAGGAATTCAAGAAGTATTTTGAAAATAAATACTTGACTAAGAGATATTATGACAAGAAAATGAAAGAGATCTTTGAACTCAATCTTGAAAGTATGTCCATTGATGAATATGAAAGAAGGTTTTTGGAACTTTTGAAGTATGTCCCCTTCATCAAGGATGAGACAGTTAAGATTCAAAGGTATCTGAGTGGGCTTCCATCTTTAATCAGTTACAAGATTCAATATGATGATCCTAAGACATTGGAAGAGACCATAAGGAGAGATAAATGCCTATATGATCAGCATAAAGTAAAGCCAACTTTCCAAAAATATTGGGAAGACAGGAAGAAGGTCAATATGGAATAGAGGAAGAAGGGGAATAAGCCACCATTATTCATAAAAATTCCTCCAGGACAACCAACTTCTAGATATCCCAGAGTGATTGAGACGGGTGGACAATGGCCAAGGCAGCCACCCATTCAATGATGGGGTTGTAAAAGAGATAATATGTATAAAGATTTTCCTCACATAAGTGACAAAGTGAGAGATGTTCACAATGTACGATAAGATGAAATAGTGGAGGACATGGGAATAAATGTGCCAAGGATATATGCATCCCTGGACAACAAGCAAGAAAAGTTTCAATCACACATGATTGAAGTGGAAGGTAGTATCAACAACCAAACCATTTCAATTATAATTGATTCAGGAGCTATTCATAGTTATATAGATCCTAAGATGGTGGAAATATTTCATTTGCCAAGATGAAAGAATCATAAATCTTAGTTGGTGCATCTTGCTACTAAAGCCAAGAGAAAATTTAATGAGTTGGTTAAGTCATGTCTAGTGGGCATGAATGTGCTGAGCACCGGGGAATATTTGAACATCTTGTCTTTAGGTTCCTATGATTGTATAATTGGGATGTATTAGTTGGACCAACACCATGTTGTCTTACACTGCCATAACAAGGACTTTACTTGCCTGAATGAGGAAAGTAACCCAAGGACGGTGCAGTGAATTCCCAGGGTAGTAGCTTTCAAATAAATCTCAGCAATGCAGTTGAAGACGTGTTATAGAAAGGGTTGTCAAATATTTGCAACCCATATGGAAGAAACACCTAAGGATAAGGTGTCAAATATTGAAGATTATGTAGTCCTAAAGGAGTTTGGGGATGTATTTAAATAAACACTAGGACTACCCCCTAAGAGAGATATTGATTTCTCTATAAATTTGATTCTTGGAGCAGCTATAGTATACAAAACTCCTTACAATATGAGTACACTAGAGTTGAAGTTGTTTTAAATGCATCTTGAACAACTTCTGAAGAAGGGTTATATATGCCCAAGTGTGTCACCTTGGGGTGCCTCGGTTTTATTTTGGAAGAAGAAGGATGGAACATTAAGACTTTGTATTGACTTCAGATAGTTGAACAAAGTAACTGTAAATAATAAGTATCCCTTGCCAAGGATCGATGACCTCTTTGATCAGTTGAAGAATGAAAAAATATTCTAAAATATTGATCTCAGATCTGGTTATCATCAGGTAAGAATTAAAGATGAAGACATTATCAAGGCTTCCTTCATAACCCAATATTGTCATTAGGAGTTCACGATGGTGCCATTTCAGTTATCAAATGCACCAACTATTCTCATATGTTTAATGAATGGTGTTTTCCGAGAATACTTATATAAGTTTGTCATTGTCTTTTTGGGTGGCATTATTATATATTCCAAGTCTGAAGAAGAGCATAGGAAACACTTGAAGATGGTACTGCAAGTATTAAGGGAGCATCTGTTGTATGCCAAATTGAGCAAGTGCTCATTTTGCCAGAACCAAATTCATTATTTAGGGAATATCAATTCCGAGGAAGGGATAGCAGTGGACCTGTTGATGGGCTAAATTGATCGTCCATCAACTGGAAGAATGAGTCTGGTCCAGGGTTGTTTAAATAACCCAATCCGTTTGGTGTAACTCGTTCTGACGGGTTTAATGGCTTCGTTAGCCAATATAAAAGTCACAACAGAAACAAATAAAAGAAATGGAATAACTAACCAATTTCTAAACACTATATATATATGTACATATATATAACTGTTGTAGATATATTCAAGCAAAGGATACACAAATCTTACTTATATACATCATTTACACTTTGCAAGCTTTAATCAAAACTTATGAAATCAAATGCGAAAGTTACTTCTATTGAGAAGTAGATAAATAAAGCACATTTAAAACTTTTTTGTTTTCGTTTAAAGATCTAACAAATAAAAAACTTTGTATTGAATATACTATAACACTTAGATGTATGGATAGATGAAAGTTGAACCATACATCCTGATTTTATTAATATGTAGATGATAGAAATAAAAAGAAATACAAAAGGCTAACCTGTCAGTGAGTTAGTGAGGTGCATCCAAGCATCATCATGAGTAAAGAACGTCCAACTACCACGTCCAAGAGGGAAACCTGCAATGAACCTTATGATTGTTCTAAATAAATTCAGAGCATGTGTTGGCAGTTTATGTTTTAATGATTGAAGAGGAGACACAAACATAAAACTATGATCTCATAATTATATATGATTACTGTAAGATAAATCTGAAAGTAACCTGTGCATTTCATTTTTCAATTAAAATTGAAAGCTAAACCCTATCGTTCTAACTGAAAATATGATCATAGCATTTATATTTTGAGAAGAAAATTATAGATGGTATTTATAATATAACAATCATTCACATCAAAGATCACTTAATCAAAATATTACTAAAAAAAATGGTAGTATATCAAAAAAATGATAGAAATATATCATACTTACCTTCATAATCATCAATTAAAAACAAAGCAAGCATGATCTTACCATTCCCTTGAAATTTCTTGATGTATAAATCGTCCAACCATTCTGCAATCTTGTCATGATGTGAGTCATAATGGAATGGAAGAGTGGAAGTAAGTTTGGAAAACTTGTCAAGATTATAGGGACCCGGCATAACCATCAGCCAAGGCTGAAGTGCCCCATCCTCCTAACAATTCTCTAAGTGTTCAATAAATTCTTCACATGGAGGATCTAAGAGAAATATATCATGCATACTTCCTATATATTTAGGTAAAAACAAAGCAAGAACAACTTTATACTTATTATGAAGATTTCTTTATACGAATATTCAAGCCATCCTAAGATCCCGTCATAAAAATGAGGATGCAAACTATGATGTTGATGAAACAAATATATCTATGGGGACCACATCATAAGAGGATTCATGACATCAATTCGATTATTGGTTTGAATGCTTCCTTTGATGAGATTGATCATTTCAAAATGTGAAGCATAAACATTAAAATTTGAGCTAATCAAAGAATGAATATGTAGCATAGAATGTTTGATCTCCATAAGAGAGGGTGCATTTTATTTTTCAAAAATAAACTGTGTAAAATTATCTCGCAACATGTCTTTTCCCCATGTGAGTGATGAAAGTGAAAGAGCGTAAAATCTCACTTTATAAATGTTATATTTGGAATTAATTTCACCAAATCTTGGCATATTGAAAGGATATGATTGTGGCGGAAAAGAGTAGGATGTTGTGGGTAAAGTATCAATTCCACCAAAATCTAAGAAGAGATTAGGATATAAAGAGTAAAAGGAATCTGAAATAAGCATGTGAAACGAATCTCTTGAGCGATGATATTTAACAATGGTATTCTCAAGACATTTTTCTTCACTTTATTTAAAACTTTCACTCTGTCTTGGTGATAAATTCTTCAACATAATATAATCATCTAGATTTGCCTCCTGTATGATAGATAATTCAAAACTTTCATGACAAACGTCTAGTTTTTCCTGTGGATAAAGTACATTTTGAGGATGAAGGTTTAAGGTTTCTTCTTCCAATTGCAGATTTACATCTCTAATCAGTTTCTTGGGAATGTTAGAATACTTAAGATTATTTTCCTCACCTAAGTGTTCTTCAATAACTGAGTTTAAGTATTGATTAGAGAAAGAGTTTGAAGAATAGGGAAATTCACCTTGACCCAACATCAATATTTTTTCCATGATGGTCAAGGACTGATTATACAATGATTCAGTGGAAAAATAATTTTGATTGTCAGTAAGGACCTTTTCAATAGGTTCTACCTCCTTCGCTTGTTCAAAATTTTCGGATGGATTCTTCTCATCCCATGAACAAAATTCTTCTTGCAATTGAGTGATAGGATTTGTAACTGGTTCATCATTTGCAATTGAATATGACTAGATGAAAGGGACACAAGAATCATAGAGGAGATTTAATACAAATGACATGTCATTGAGATTAAATTTACAGAGAATATGATAGATTCTTATTGAAAAGCCTTCTGAAGATGAATCACCATTAATTAGCAAAGTCAGAATTTTTTCACATAATTGATTGTAATCATAGATTTCAAAAGCATCTAAAAAATCATCTAAAAATTGAAACTAATAAAAAATGTGATATGCTGGAAAAGACTCAAATGAATGTTTAACCCGACCTCTAAAAGTAAAAGTGAACAATCTGCATAAAACTCTTAAATCAGAAATGTCATGTTTGATGCATTTGCACCAAAATTTTTTTAAGGTGGTCTTTAGCAGATACATTGCCCCCACCATCAAAGGTGAGTTTGGACAAGAGAGAGACTGTCTCATTGGGAACATCGGGTAATGAGAAGTGGAAAGCATGTTCCAACACAATGGTTTTGGGCGCCATGGGGAAATTAAATATATTCGAAATAAAGGCTCTTACAAGTCCAACTTGTCAGTCGACCCTCCTTCTAGCGCCATTTGTTTATGAGTGAAATTGACTGTCCATCAACTAGAAGAATAAGTCTAGTCCAAGGTTGTCTAAATAACCCAAGCTGTTTGGTGTAACTCGTTCCGACGGGTTTAATGGCTCTGTTAGCCAATCCAAAAGTCCTAGTAGAAACAAATAAAATAAATGGAATAACTAACTAATTACTAAACACTATATATATGTAGATATATATAATGTTTGTATATATATTCAAGCAAAGGATACATAAATCTTACTTATATACATCATTTACACTTTGCAATCTTTAATCAAAAATTATGAAATCAAATGCGAAAGGTACTTATGTTGAGAAGTAGATAAAGAAAGCACATTTAAAACTTTTTTGTTTTCCTTTAAAGATCTAACCAAAAAAAAACTTTGTATTGAATATACTATAACATGTAGATGTATGGATAGACAAAAGATGAACCATACATTTTGATTTTATTAATATGTAGATGATAGAAATAAAAAGAAATACAAAAAGGCTAACCTATCAGTGAGTTAGTGAGGTGCATCCAAGCATCATCATGAGTAAAGAACGCCCAACTACCATGTCCAAGAGGGAAAACTGCAATGAACCTTATGACTATTCTAAATAAATTCAAAACATGTGTTGGCAGTTTAGATTTTAATGATTGAATATGAGACACAAACATAAAACTGTGATCTCATAATTATACAAGATTACTGTAAGATAAATCTGAAAGTAACCTGTGCATTTCATTTTTCAATTAAAATTGAAATATAAACCCTATCGTTCTAACTGAAAATATGATCATAGCATTTATATTTTGAGAAGAAAATTATAGATGGTATTTATAGTATAAAAATCATGCACATCACAAATCATTTAATCTAAAGATATCCTATCTATATTTGTAGCAACATTAACAAAACATAAATTACAACATTATAAACAAGAGGCTAAAGCCAAAATGCATAAATGTTGTTTCATTAAGTTCTGGAATCAATCATCCATCTCTTGCTCTCAGCCAAGATGATTTCCATTACAAAATACAGAGTATTTAAAGAGATCATGTAAGTTAAAACATCCTATCTTCTAAGATAGAACCAGATCCAAAAAGGATCTAAAAGTTACAAATATAGAGGGTCTAAAAACCACTCAATATCAAACTAAATCTTCAAAATTATGAGAGTTTTACTCTTATTTACAAAATAACCCAAAAGAGATGGCTAATTAATTAAGTCCAGCATGCTCCACCCAATAAGATCATCCTCATATATACTATGTCCTGAAAAAATGAAATGAGAGAAATGCTAGATAACTAATTACTAATTTTTATTGAAAAATGACTTGAATTAAAACTAATTAAAAAAAAAAGATAAGCTATAGGTTTTTGTAGCTAGTTAAAATAGTAAAAAACAAAATAAAAAAAAATAAAATCTAATCTATTTTATTTTCAAAACAGAAGCAAATCAAAAAACATAACAACTATTTGTTATTTCAGTCATTTGACCAAGAAGCATCTGAATTCATGAAAGTGGAATTTGTTGGATTGTTTATTTTTTAATGATCATTTTATTAAAATGATTAATCCTCTTGTTCACCAATTTTAAATCTAAATTACTCTCCTTATGCATATGGTATTTTTTGTCAATTAGTTTGTGAACTGTATCAGGAATTGGCTCAACAGTAGGGGCATGAAAGTCATGTTCTTTATCACATCTAAAAATCTCCTCCAATGCATGAAAATAGTCTGTGGCCTTTTTGCCCAAGGGGTTTCGAATTGCAGCAGAGAGTAGATCTGTGATAGCTTGGTCTTTTGTGGATCAACACATAGGTTATTGAACAGCAAGGTTAGACATGCAAGAGTTGGAATTTTTATTGACATGGAGAGGCAAATTCTACTGCATTCTCATAAATAGAGGAAGGGCATATAACTTGGAACCCAGCAAAACCAATAGCAATCTTGGATCTATGAGAAAAACAAACAAAAACGCTTACCTCAGCTGCAAAGAAATTATGAGATTTGTCCCTCCAAAGAAAGAATTGTATCTATGAAACTGTATTGTGTTTGAATAATATTCCCACCATGAAGGTAAATGACCCCATTTCCGGAATAGGTTTTAAATGGTTTTGGCTAATTCGTAACGGTTTTCCCAGAACCCTTCCCACAAAAACGTGTCTCTGGCATGCAAAAACGGGATTGAACAGACTGTAACAAGAGAGACTCAGACCAACTGTGGGTTTATATGAGAGTGATAAGAGGGATAGGTCTGAGCTGATACCTTGAAAACCAAATAGCAACACACCAGTGCAACCACAATATAAACAATAAGGGTTTCAGTCATGAAATTCAGACATTTCTGGTAATAAACGTTTTGAGTACAGAGCATAACTCAAGACCCTAGCTCATAATGAGGTCTGTCAATTCAACCTATCAGCTAAAATGAATTACAGGGTATGATCTAGGTGTGTCTAACTCCCATGATAAATAATGGGTATACCCAATTTGCAAAGGTTAGGAGAAGATGCAATTCTACAATCGAAATGCAAATCAAAAGAAAAAGCGGAGTTGATTTACCAAGAATGTTAAATGCACAAGCTTATAGTCTTAATGCTAATCAATTCTTAGTGCACCCACTTAGTATCCAAGATATAAATTTCAATCCCAGAGAAACTCAAAATAAATATTTCATTGAGATATGATATGCTTAGAAAAATCATTAAAATGAAATAGATGTAAGCCCATTGATCTTTAAAAACCAAGCCTCTGATAGAATTATAATGCGAAATCAAGTTTTCATGTTTGATTCATGCTTACAATCATGAATCAAGCATGAAAGTGAAAGATAAAAGTAAAACAAGAGTGATCGAATATCTTTTTCATAACCCAACAATCACCCTCAAATATCGATATTTAGGGGATAAGGTGATGGCGGCTACATGAGGTGTTATTTGTCATTCAAAATAGCAAAAACATGTAGGGCTACCAACAGGACCCTGAAAATATTGAGGCCATTAAGGGGTGGTAAACACCTAAAAATGTGACAAAAGTCATATTCTTCATGGGCCTTGTTGGCTACTATAGAATATTTATTGCAAGATTCTCAAATATTGCACACACAATCACTTCCTTGTGAACGAAGGGAGTGAAGTTCCAGTGGAAATTGGAGTGTGAAAAGAGTGTCCAACACTTGAATAAATTATTAACCAATGCTCCAATTCTAAGGATTCTTGATCCAAATGAGTATTTCATGGTATGCACAGATGCATGCAAAGAAGGAATTGGTGGAGTCTTCAGTCAGAATGGGTATGTCGTAGGTTATGAATCAAGGAAGTTGAAGGAGCATGAAAGGAATTATGCCACTCATGACTTAGAGTTGGCATCCATAGTGCATTCCTTAAAGAAGTGGAGACACTACCTCATGGGAAAAAGGTTTGAGCAGAGGACAAACCATCATGGTCTGAAATATTTATTCGTACAACCAACTCTAAATGCCAGGAAGAGCAACTGGTTAGAATTTCTCAGTGAGTATGACTTTGATATAAATCATATAAAAGGGAAAGAGAACAAGGTGGTTGATGCACTCAGCAGAAGAGTGCATGAGTTTCATGCTAAAAAAATTAGCATGTACCAATCTAGTCTAAAAGATAGAATCTCAGAGGCTACAAAATCATATTTGCAATACAAGGATTTAGTGGCAAAATTACAACAAGGTAATTTGCAGCAGAAAATTGAGGATTAGGCAGAATTTATGTTCCCAATTCTCAATAATTGAAAATTATTATATTTAGGGAAATGCATAATGTACCTTATGTTGGACACCCAGGATATCAGAAAACAATTGCAGCAGACAAGAGCCAATATTATTAGCTAGGCATGAAGAAATAAATTGATGTGTACATTGCCAAATGTTTGGAGTGTCAAAAGGTCAAGGCTGATCATAGACACCCATCCGGGTTGCTGCAGCCATTACCTATCCCTGAGTGGAAATGGGAAGTGGCAACAATGGATTTTATCACGCAACTTCCCAAAATAAACAAGCAACATGATTCTATCATGGTAGTGGTGGACAAGCTTACCAAAGCTTCCCATTTCATTCCAGTGAAGCTCACTCACAAAGAAACTAGCATTGTTGATATTTATATAAGAGAAATTGATAAATTGCATGGTATACCTGATAGAGATCTGAAATTCACATTGAAATTTTGGAAAGGATTATTTAAAGGATTTGGAACGAATTTGAATTTTAGCACAACTTATCATCCAAAATCTGATGGGAAAACAGAGAGGGTGAATCAAGTGATTGAATATATGTTGAGAATGCATGTGATGGATAAACCATCAAAATGGGAAGACTATCTACACTTTGTAGAGTTTGCTTACAACAATGGGTACCAAGCATTGTTGAAGATGAACCCATTTGAGGCACTTTATGGAAAAACATGCAACACACTTGTAAGCTGGGACAACCCATCAGATAGAGCAATGGTTTGGCCAAATTTTCTCAGGGAAATGGAAGAGAAGATGTAAAAAATAAAGAATAATTTAAAGGCTTCTTAAGATAGGTAGAAAACCCATGTTGATAAGGGAAGAATTCATAGGGAATTTTGCGTAGATGATCATGTATTCTTGAAAGTGAAGGCCAACATAAGTTCCTTAAAGTTGGGAAATTGTTCAAAGTTGGCAGTTTGTTATTGTGGGTTGTTTGAAATCCTAGATACGATTGGTCATGTAGCTTATATGTTTAAATTACCTGCATCAATGTCTATTCATAATGTGTTCCACGTATTATTTCTAAAGAAGTATATACCTAATGCTAATCATGTTATTGATTGGAATGTGATTCAGGTGGAGTAAGAAGGTGTTTTTCAAGTGCATTTGGTGTGCATACTGGACCGAAAGATCAAATAGCTCTGGAATCGAGCTATAGAGCTAGTAAAGATCCAATGGACCTAGTACGGTCCTGAGGATGCAACCTGGGAGCATGAAGATTCTATGCAGACAAAATAACCGCATCTTTTTGAAGATTTTTTAAAATATTGATAATAATATGTAAATAATATGCATTGAGGATAGTGCATAAATAAGGGGAAGGGATTGTAATACCCAAATTCTGAGCCCCAGCTAAATTGTAAACAGGTTTTAGAGGTTGATGAGCCAAGTGATTATAAGCTAGGAGGCTTATGTGATGATTAGGCTAGAGATCCTAGATGCTTAAGGCTAGTGAGCCTATTTGTAACAACCCTAGTTGAATAAATGTTTAGGGATTATTAAGGAAAAATTAATTAGGGGATTAATTGTCTTAACATGGTATTAATTAAACAAGATTGCTATAAAGATACTAATTAAATATTTATTGATTAATTAAAGGTTGCAATTTGATTAATTAATTGGTTAATTAATTACATGTTACATTCATTGACATGGGTATTAAATTAATAGAGATAATAAATTATAAGTTAATTTGTTAAAAACTTACGTACACGGAAAGGGATAAGACATTGAATATAAAGGGATAAGATATTAATTATGAGGGGATAAGGTAATAAATGGGTAGGTAAGGAAATAAATGAAAGGAGGGCAGTGAAGGAGGAATATGGGGGGAAGGAGGTTTATGGAGGAGGACTATCATTCTACGAGAGATTGGGATTGATTTTGGGGGGCTCTCTTGGATTTATAGGGAGGGGAGTTGAGTTCTGGAGTGGGAAGGTTTAGTACAGGGGCACCGGTTTGCTGGAGGTTTTGGGCACGGGGGCCAGGATATCCATATGATATCCTGGAGCTAGGAAGTTGTCCTAGTTGGCAGGGTGGAACAAGTTTTGGGCAGTGTTTACATAGTTCAATAGCGGTCAACAAGGCAAGTGGAAAGTGGAGGGTTAGCATCAAACCAAGGTAATTTAAATTGTGTATTTCTTTTACTTTGTTATAAAATTTTATTATTCCTTGATCAATCTGAAATGCGTATGTGCTCAATTAAATGAAATTAGTGAATTTTCTGAAATCAAGTAGATATTACTGTTACAATTTATGTAATTATTTGACGTTAAATTTATTCGGCTACTACACATGGTAGCTACACTGGCCTTGCATCAAGTCCCTCCACTCCATTCCACTAGTCAAAGTCAACGCTAAATCTCAATGCGGCAATCAACAACGCCAACACGATGCACCAAGGAAAATCTTTCGAGTCAAGCATCAGAGGATATTTAGTTATAAGCGAAAAGTTAA
>JASDQU010374522.1:72128-84223 GCA_032191745.1 Picea mariana
TTTGATGTTCTATTGCCTTTGATCAAATTCAATGGGTTCATAACAACGCATTAACATGGTGATTAGACCCTTAATTCAATAGTTTCATACAATGCATAAGTTTTATGGTCAAATCCTTATTCGAAACATTGTTTTGATTTTAAAAACCATGCAAACACTATGCTTGTGCAAATATTCGGGTCGACTTACCATAGATTTCATTAATTGTATGAATGGAATTGTTTTTAACATATACCAATAGTGATTTGCATCACCATATTCTCCGTCGATTGTACATTTGGATATGACTATTTTGTATGGGTTGATTTCGTTCCACCACCTTCGCACACTTAGGCATTAATGCTTGCCTTCTATCCCGAGTCACCTCTGTTGGTTTTGGGGAAATCCATGAGCTTTCGATCCTGTGTTTACCCTGTCCAAACCCTTGCTCATTTACCTGGCTCACTGCGTGCCCTTGCCTATGGCACCTATGGTGCACATAAAGCCTAATGGCAGCCAAACACTCCTGCTATTCGACAATGCTCATGACAATTTGGAAAATAGTGGTTGGTTAGGTTTTATCCAGAGATTTGAGGGTTTCAACCTTTCGGTAGCCCAATAGTTCGCCCTCACTTTGGATGGATGTAGGGCTAAGGTCGGAGATATACAACTCGAGCTAAATGAGGAATTCCTCAGCTCGACTATAGGCTTACCAGCTAAAGGGAAGAGGTGGTTTAAGAACTCCAAAGTGGACGAGGTGTCATGGCTGCTCCTATTCACATCGAGAAAGATTGTTAGTTGTGATAGAGGTATGCATGTCACTGCCCTCAAACCTAGGTGGCATGATCTATTGGCAATTGTTAAGCAGTTTGTGACTTGCGAAGGTCGTTATGGTTTGGTATTTCTGTATCATCTTCGGTTATTGATGAATTTTATAGACTACCCTCTGAACATGCCGCACTATCTCCTGTGTAGTCTTTACAAAATGTCAAAATGATTTAAGCGTGAGAAGGTTGATAGCATCCTTTTCCATCACTGCTTGATCAAAGTCATTATCGTTAACCATTATAATCTCAATGGTGACTGTTGGCAAGCCTTCCTATCAAGGAATGGATTTTCCACTCCCGAGTGTGTTCAAATTGACAAGGTTGTGGTCACTGAAACTCTGGTTGTGCCTACCATGCCATCTCCTACCCTTATACCCCTTGTCAAACCCTTGAATTGCCCCAACTTTGACCTGCCCGATACCATGGCCGACCCGTGTGCTAAAGACAATACTAAGGCCGTCAAGAGGCCTATAAGGAAGAAAATCAAAGGTGATATCGGTGTCAATAGTAAGGGAAAGAAAAATGCACGATGGATATCGAGATGCGCTCGAAACAAGCCCAAATAGAGCACTTACCAAACGCCTATCGTCTTGAGCGAGGATTCAGACTCTGAGATTGAACGTTTCCTAGCCGAGGAATACCCTTACTCTCATGGCCTCTGCTCTATGGAACCCTATGACTATGTTTCCAAATTACCTTTGTGCCTTAAGAACGATCCTAAATTCCCAGGAATTAAGCTTCACAGTGATACCCCTGGTAACTTGAAAGAACTCTTGCCTGTAATGCCAAGGCTTGATCAATCACTATGTACCCAATGCAATTCCTGGCTTGAATGTAACTACACGGATGTTCCCCTGTTGCAATCTAAGATTAAGTCATTAGAGGAACGAGTTACAGTGATGTCAAAGGATAACTACAGGCTACAAGCCAACGAGAAGAAGCAAAAGACTACGAGTTCGATTGTCTTCAGAAACGTCGAGGCAACTACGGCCTTTGTCAATTCAAAGTTATCCTGATCGAATCATTTTCCTACTACCCAGGTATGTATTTCAACATCGATTTTGTTTTATGAGTTGGTTTGAATTAGTATGACCGATTGGGTTTTCTTTCGATTGGTCCTGTTTGTTTTAACAGATTCAGAAATGGTTTTGTTTACTTCAAATTTCCAGGAATGATTTCATTTTTATTTGAATTAGTATAAAATATTTCGTTCTGGATTAGTATAAACTATTTTGTTTTGAAGATTTCTTTGCTAAAATCGAGTATAGCTATGTTCTGGATTGATACGATTTTGTTGTTTTTGGATTATGTCGGCTCTGAGTTAGCTCGATTCAGTTCTGTTTGGTTTGATTTTGAAACGATTCTGTATGTTTGAATTAGCATATTCTTTTATGTATGCAATGCATTAATATCAAATATTGGTTTGATAAATACAATTCAATCTATTGATTCGAAAAAACAACTCTGTTAGTTTTGGATTTAAAAATGATTTTGTTAAGTTCTGAGTTGACATAAAATATTGTGTTTGTATTGAATGAATATGAAAGATTTGCTTGATCGGTTATAGTCTGTTTCATTTGAGATTTATTCAAAAATGATTTCATTGGTTTCGAATTATCAAAACGATTATGTCTGCTCCAAATTGGTAATAAAAAATGTTTGACAGGTTGCATATATCCCTGTTACCATTCGGTTAATTAAACACGATTTCTGTCTGTTTCAAATTGGCATAAAGATTTGGTTACTTCTGGCATGAACGTTTTGCTTTGTTTTCAATTAGTAACTAAAGATTTGTTTAATAGGTCGAATATATTTCTGTTATCATTTGGATTGATTAAAAACGATTTTGTTTGCAAATAAGACCAGCTACAGAATCGTGAGATTATGTAGCTAGTCTTAAAATTTAGATTTTTGTTAATTTTACCAATAAAACATTATCTAAACTTGTCTATTCTTGTCCACCTACAGGTACCTACAAATTTCAATGACAAATTGGACATGCTGTAGAAGTTTAGAACGTGCTTTTATGATGTAGTTTTGTTTTAGGTTGTTAGCTTAAGTTGGAAATAGAGACTTGGGAGATTATTCCCAAATTTTTTGTAAACTTCTTTTGATAATTTCCACAGGGATGTTTTACCTTATGGCCTTTATATATTTATAAATTTTTGTAATGAACCCATCGAATGGTGGGAGAACAAGACTATGAATTTATGATGATACAAACTCAAATGGAAGTGGATCTTTTGTAACATCTTTCGCTTTCAATTTATCATACTTTCGTTCAGGTTTTGTGCATTTTAATTTGTGATTAAGTCATTGACTACTTTAGATATCAAGACTTATTACAGGTTAATGCGTTGTGATTTAAATTATGTCCATGTCTTATGTATCTTAGTTTTAATACAACAATTACTCTGTTTTGATTTAATGAATAAAGGTTTATCTTCTTCGTTAAATGAATCATTTTGTACAAATCTCCGCATATGGATTTATCTAAATGTGATGATTTGTAAATTTTAAGATTGTTGTCATTTTATGTCTTGTTTGTCCTATCATTTATATTCAAAGAGCACTGTTGCTTTCTGTTTACAAGAAGCTTGTGAAAAATTTGGTGCGGGTTTCCTCCCATCGAACAGCTGAATCAGATACTTTGCACGAGACAAATTGGAAAGTGTTATTACAGGTTAGTTTATTAGTGTTATTTGAGTAGTTTAGATAGATATATATAGTTCAGATTTATAGTTAGGATTATAATTTTAATTGCTCATCTTGGATAGTTTTTATTTCTTTCTCATAAAATTATAAAAATCAAAAAACAATAGTTTTGTTGTCATGGGATAGTTTACAAATGATTTTTGTAGGTTTTCATTTAAAATCTGTAATCTGTAAATATTGTACATTTGTGATTAAGATTTAATTGTGTTGATAGCTGAACATTTAATTAAGTAGAATTATTATTTTATGATATCAGTTAGTAAATTGTATGTATTTGTTTTAGATTTGTACATATTTTTTTTGTAGCCACTTTTCCCACTTAGATTAGTTTTTCTTAGTTTAGCTTTTCTTTCATTTTTCCTAGGACTTAGATCAGCCAATGGAGCCGCTAAACCCGTCAGGGTGGATCATCCCAAACGGCTCGGGTTATTTAGACAACCCCGGACCGGATTCACTCCTCCAGTTGACGAGCGTTCATTTTCGCGCGTCAACAAATGGCACTAGAAGGAGAGCCTAAAATTTATTAATGGCATGAGGCGGTCGTAAGAATCCTACACCACCCAACTACTCACCTATAGTGACAAGAATCCATTCAAATGAAAACATCCCCCCTCAAAAAACAACCACATCAAACGACGATCTACGGATCACAGTTGAACCAGCAACCCCAAATCCTACAGGTGGTGACGTACAAGAGATTGTTCGCCAATCTCTCTTAAGAACACATAGTGCCTTCACCCGTTTAAGGCAACCAAATCGGCCTTTGGACCAACCTTTATATTTCTCTGATATCAGAGAACAACTTGGAGGCACTAACCTCACTTTAAACCCTACAGAACCAATCCTCACTCCTACTGCAGGGGGATCTGGAATACCACCCTCACCACCTCCTTCACCTCCTTCTTCTTCTGGAGAAGACTCTTCCGACGAAGGTAGTTCCCCTTCTCAGCCTTCCACACTGCCTACACCAATGGCCAACCAGAAAAATCTGCCAGACCTTGGCTTGACCAGGATGTTGTAGTTGTACCTGGGGCTCAGCATCCCTTACCCAAACATCCGAAGAAGTGGCTTCCCAAGTTTGACCCTGACTCTAAACAGATTGCAGAAGATCACATTAAAAAGTTTATGTTAGCCATTAGACTTTGTAATGTCAAGAATGAAGACGTAGTCTGTAGGTTGTTCCCCTACACTTTCGAGGGCAATGCCTCTACTTGGTACTTTGCCCAACAGCCCCATATCATCGTGTCATGGGAGAAGTTTGAATCCTGCTTTCTTGAAAAATTTGGAGACGATAAGTCTCCAGAAGTTCTAGTTATGGAGATTTCTAGCTTAAGAATGAACCCAAAAGAGAAAATTAAAGACTTTAATCAAAGATTATTAACACTTAAGAACTGAATCCCTACGGATTCCATGCCTGTCGAGAATCTTATCATAACATACTATACTAAATCCCTGCATCAAAGTATATCCATTTGGGTAAAACGATCTAAGAAAGCTACGTTGTTAGAGGCCTTCGAAGAGGCCAACCAAATTGAAAAAGACATACTTAGTTTAAAAGACACTACTAGCAATGAAACAGAGACTAGTTCATCTTCCAAAAAGAAGATCGAAATCCTCCCTAGACATTCTCAAAATAAAACACAACCTGAAAGCTCAAATTTAGAAAACTTAACTAAAGTTGTTCAAAAACTGTCAAATCAAGTTACAGATTTGAAAAGGACGTCCGAAGAAGCTTCTTCGAGCAAAGGGCCTTACAAACCCCCATTCAAGAATCCTTTTCCCACCAACAAACCTAACCCAAATACTAAGGGCTTAAATCTAGAAAGTCTGCAATTCGCCCTTCAAACAATTCTAGAAGCCCAGGATAACTTGATGCCTCCTGAGATTCCTGAGGAGGTTGTTGAACAAGAGACAGTTGAAGAAGAAGAATCTTCTCCAAACATTTTTGGACACTTCTCGAATAGTATTTTTCAAGCTAACTTTGAGACAGTACATCCCTACAATACTAGGAGTAAGACAACAAACAAACCTTCTTCCGAAAACACTACAACTTTGCCCCCAAAGCAATCTAAACCAGCTAAGACTAAACAGAGTCATGCAAACCCCAACTTAGATTATGATTTAGTTGAAGATATTAAAAAGTTGAGGGCTAACATTTATGTTTATGAGTTATTAAAATTTCCATTTCTGCTGCAAAAGATGTTACAAAATATCGCAGAGAATAGCAAAAATGGTAATTCAAAGAAGGTTGTTCAGAACAAAGTTCCTCCAAAGACTTCCACTAAGAATAATCCTGATCCTCATGATAAAGGAATCCTTCCTGTAAATAATGTAACGAATGTAGATAAATTAGCTTTAGAAACTGCGAGTAAAAAGCCACAAGCTTCCACACTTAGTACTCGCAGAAATGTACCTCCATTTTTGTTAACTTTCGAAATCTTTAATAGAAACGTGCACAATTGTATGGTAGATTCAGGGGCGTCATCCAATGTGATGCCATGGTCTGTATGTCAGAATATTAATGCTAAAGTTGAACCATCTACTTTAAAAATTATCCAACTTGATCGAACTAGTGTAAAAGTCATAGGCGAATTAAAGAATGTGCTTATAAGATTATCGTATAACCCCAAAGTTCATCAAGTTATTGATATTATTGTTGTGGATATTCCAGTTTGTTTCTAAGCAGAGACTGGTCGGAGCAGCTACACGGATATTTCGTGACAGATTGGTCTCACCTGTGGCTTCCAGAGAATGGTAAGCCCAACAAAATCAAGGTAAATCGTGAACGCTACCTTAAGTTCACGGTCACAGATTTGAATGATCCCAATGAACAATTTACACCTTCTGCTGATTCACCCGAAATACAAGGGATGGATACCTTTTTTGGCAATTTCATGGTCGATACTTCAGCTAACACCAACCCAGAATAACAGTCCGAGATTGTAGCATATGTGCAGCCAGCAGCTTCTACACAATGGTCTCATGCACTCGATAAAAATCAAATTTGGTCTCTTTATTTTGACGGGTCAAAGTCCAAGGAAGGAGCTGGTGCAGGTTGCGTTATTATTGATCTAGCAGGTAACAAAACCCTGATTGCATGTAGGTTAGAATTTGAATGTACTAATAACACAGGGGAATATGAGGCTTTACTACAGGGTCTCAGAAAAGATTTAGATATGAACATTCAAAATTTGACTGTCTTTGGCGATTCCAAAATCGTGGTTAGACAGGTAAGAGATTCTATCCACTGTCTGTCTCCGCATCTTAAAAGCTACCAATCCGAGGTATGGAATTTAATGAATAAGTTTCCTGCTTTCAATATAAATTCTATTCCTAGATTGAATAACTCTAAAGCTGATCTATTAGCTAACGTAGCTTCCAAACTCTTTTCTGCAGAAGGCTTTTCCCCAAATGCATTCTCCGCCGAACTGTTGTTCAGACCATCCATGCCTGACAACATCACGAATTGGAGAGTCTTCGACAACGATTAGCAGATTATTAGCTTCCTGCATATGGAAGAAACTTTCCAAGGCACAGTGATCGACGAGTGCACTCGTGACGACAATTTGCGCGATTTCACGGTAATACCAGATCTGATGTCTCCTGAGTCTTCATCGGACATGGTAAATTCGATCCCTAAATCTATAGTTAGATTAGAGAAATTTTACGATCTTCAAGATAAATTCAAAAAATCAGTCATCTGTAAAACCAATAGTTCATCTTTATCATATGAAAAAGTAAATTTGGGAACTAATGACAATCCACAGTGCATTAATTTAGGGGTGGGGTGTTCTCAACAAGAAAAAGACGCATTTGTTAAATTGTTTAAGGAATTTAAAGATGTTTTTTCATGGGCGTATGATGACCTTAAAACTTTCGACCCTAACATCATACAACACATCATTCCTATGAAACCCCAAACCTTACCCTTTCAACAAAAAGTAATAAAAATGCACCCTAAGCTCGAACCGACCATCAAAAAAGAATTAAATAAACTCCTAAATGCTAAGATAATTTTTCCAGTTAGGCACACACAATGGGTTTCTAACCTTGTCCCTGTCTGGAAGAAAAGTGGGGAAATCTGACTTTGCATCGATTTCTGAAACCTTAATAGAGCGTCTGTTAAAGACAACTACCCTGTCCCACCCATGGAACAGATCCTTCAGCAGGTATCTAGTTCTGAGAGACTATCCTTATTGGATGGTTTTTCAGGGTACAACCAAGTCCTGATGTCCCCTTCAGACCAACTTAAAACTACCTTCCGCACTCCATGTGGCACCTATGCTTATCGAAAAATGCCCTTTGGACTGATTAATGTCGGTGCCACTTTCCAGAGAGCGATGGACATCGCTTTTCGAGGCTTAATCAATCAATCTGTCGTAGTTTACTTAGATGACGTTACTGTATTTTCCAAAAACAAAACTGATCATCTAGCTCATTTAAGAGTTGTTCTACAATGATGTCATAAATACGGCATTTCCTTGAATCTTAAAAAATCTATCTTCGTAGTAGAACAAGGTAAACTCTTAGGATTCATTGTGTCAAGCAAAGGGATGATTATCGACCCTGAAAGGACACAATTCATCTCGAAACTTCCCCCTCCTACATCCAAAAAGTCTATGCAGTATTTCTTAGGCCAGATAAACTTCATCAGGAGATTCGTCCCCAGTTTCTTTGAGATGGTGAGACCTTTACAGAACTTAATTAAGAAAGATGCACAATATCATTGGGGACCCTTAGAAAACCAAGCTTTTAATGCAATAAAAAAGGCCATAATAGACGCTCCTTCTCTCATGAGACCCGATTTTTCGCAAGACTTCACGCTCTACACTTTTGCTTCTGACCGCTCCTAAGCTGCAGTCCTAACTCAAAAGAACGTCGAAAATAATGAAGTACCCATTGCCTTTATGAGCTTTGCTTTCAACGGCGCGGAACTTAATTACCCAGTGGTAGATCATCAAGCCTACACTATTTTCAAAGCAGTCGAGCACTTTCGATCTTATATTTTGAAATCCAAGACCAAATTTATCGACCCTTACCCAGCCGTCAGGAATCTGTTAGTGCAGAAAGAATTAGGCAAAAAGAGGGAAAATTGGGTTACCTCCTTACAGGAGTATGACATAGAAATCACCCCAGCTCAGATAGTAAGAGGCCAAGGGTTATGTAAGTTAGTTGTTGATTCAGCAATAGGATAGCAAGAAGAAATGATATGTCAAACCTAGGACAGCACAATCAAAATGCAATCTGTTGTGCACAAAACTCTGTCAGTCCGTGGTATGACGATATAAAATTTTGTCTTGAACATGGGTCAGCCCCTCATCACCTGGATCCCACTAAAAGAAGATCGTTAAGATTAAATTCTTCCTCCTTTCATTTGATTAATGGTATTATGTTTCGTCAAAATTTTTATGGCATACTAATGCGTTGTCTTGAGAAAGACGAAGCAGAAAAAGTCTTACTAGAATTGCACGTAGGAGAAGCTGGTGGGCATTTTGGTGGTGACACCACTGCCCATAAAGTTTTGAGAGTTGGTTATTACTGGCCCACACTTTTTAGAGACACCCATGCCTTATGCCGCAAGTGTATTATATGTCAAAAATCATCTAGGCAGATACAGAAATTAGCCTTTCCTTTGCAGCCCGTTTCAGTAGACTCCCCTTTTCAGCAGTGGGGCCTTGATATTATAGTTCCAATCAATCTGTCATCCTCACAGTAGCATACGTTTATCATAATAGCCATAGATTACTTCACCAGGTGGTCTGAAGCTGCCGCATTAAGAACTATGAATACCATTCAGGTAATTTCCTTTTTAAATTCGAATATTATCACTCGTTTTGGTATCCCTGACTGTTTAGTATTAGATAACGCTTCTTATTTTTCGTCTCTTGAAATGAGTCATTTTTCTCTATAAAAAGGAATTAAATTGAACTATTATGCCAGCTATTACCCCCAGGGAAATGGATTGGTAGAATCAACAAATAAGAATTTGATTAAAATCATCAAGAGAACGGTATCTAAGAATCACAAAAACTGGCATAATGCACTGTTAAACTCAATTTGGGATGATCGGGTAATGCCAAAGACTGTTGTAGGTAACTCTCCCTTCTTTCTCGTTTATGGCAGAGAAGCAATTCCACCACCACACATTCTTCTTCCCTCACTACAGCTATCGCAGAAAATACAAGAAGAAGATTGTCCCCCTTTGGAGAACCGAATTAACGCTTTAATGAAACTAGAAGAGGTAAGAGCTCAAGATAAACGTAAGTTAGATCAGCATCAACTAGTGGTCAAGAGATGGTTTGATTCTAACTCCACCTATGATAGGAACTTCGAAGTAGGTGACCTTGTCTTGAAATGGGACAAACCGCATGAGGGAAAGGGAGAACACACGAAGTTTCAAAACTTATGGCTTGGATTGTTTTTAATTGCTGAGAAATTGGGTCCCATCTCTTTCCGATTACAGAGTTTAGAGGGACAGCCAGACACCTATCTGGTGAATGGCCAAGCTTTGAAAAGATATTTCGCTTGATGACAACCCTTTGTATACTGTGTAAATATTTTTCTTTTGATTGGCTTTCCTTTTACTGTTTTGGTTTTGATTTTCCCCTTGTACTTATTAGTTTTTATTTTTGGAAATACACATACCTGCATTTTGAACTATTCAGACAAAGAAAACAGAAAATTCTTTCACTGAAATGACTGCTGAAAAATTGTCTAAACATCAATTATAATATACTTCTGAAATTTACATCTGTGTCGAAAAGACTATTGTTTGAAAGAAGTTAACTGATTTCGATCTGTGAGTGAAGCCTGTCACGATCATCCATTATCTTTATACGCTATCCATGTTCCTTAAGGGAACGACTCAGAAGATGTCTCCCTGCCTTAGAAGGTTGGTTCTGTAAATAAACCATCTCTAGATCTTAATGAAGGATAGTTCTAAAAAATTCTGTTGAGGTCTGTAAAAATATGTTTAAAATATCATAGTTTTCAGCGTCACCCCGCTCAATTATATATCTTTAAAAAATTAAATCATAAAAGAGATGTGGGAAGTGCTTGTAAACCCATTGGGATGCTGAACACGTATGTTGGCAGCGGGTAAATGCATGCATGACGCCAAGACAACTTCGTCGGGGTGCTGAACAGGCCCACTGGCAGCGAAGCAATGTCGAGTATATGAAAATTAGTAAGTATGAAATCTCTTGACCTTAAAATGTCCTTCATTCTGATCTGGAACTTCTTGGCAGGATACAGATATCAGAGTGGGTTAAATGGAAACCCTGTCGAGGCTATGGATGCCTGCTGGCAATAGTGGCCCTGTCAACAGTATTGGAGATTTTATCTTTAATATCGTGGCTCGCTTGTCTTAAGACTGTTATCAGTTTTCATCCTTTAAACACTACTGGAATATTTGATTAATAATGATGTTTAAACAATTTTCTGGTTGTTTTTGAGTTTGAATTATTCTTGTTATCATAATCTAAATTTGTTCTTTTGGCAGAGATAACTGCTTCTACCAATGTGTCGCCATTGTTGGCAGCCATTTCACATTTTTATCCTATCCTTATAAGCTGCCTATACAAGTGTTTTGGAACCCTTGATTCTCATCGCAATCTTTTGAATAAAACAACACTATTATTTTTCGCATTTGCACACCTGCCTTTTATTCACGTTTTCATGACTTCAAGCATGAAAAAATTTATTTCGAATTCACGTCAATGGCATTAAAATCGTCACTGGATTATTATGGTCACTCTTGTCTATGTGTTCATTTCATTTCCAATTTAATTATGGTCACACAGTTAGCAAGACACCAAAACCTTTACTCATTTGGCATTTTTTTGTTGTTAATATGATTTCATTTTAATGAGACTGTGATGATATTCTAATGATTGTGATCGAGTCTTTGATTCAATGGTGGTTTGATGTTCTATTTCTTTGATCGAATTCAATGGGTTCATAACAACGCATTAACATGGTGATTAGACCCTTAATTCAATAGTTTCATACAATGCATAAGTTTTATGGTCAAATCCTTATTCGAAACATTGTTTTGATTTTAAAAACCATGCAAACACTATGCTTGTGCAAATATTTGGGTTGACTTACCATAGATTTCATTAATTGTCTGAATGGCATTGTTTTTAACATATACCAATAGTGATTTGAATCACCATATGTGTCATTGATTGTACATTTGGATATGAATGTTTTGCATGTGTTGATTTCGTTCCACCACCTTTGTGCACTTAGGCATTAATGCCCTCCTTCTATCCCGGGTCACCTCCGTTGGTTTTGGGGAAATCCCTGAGCTTTCGATCCTGTGTTTACCCTGTCTAAACACTTTCTCATTTACTTGTCTCACTGTGTGCCCTTGCCTATGGCACCTGTGGTGCGCATAGAGCCTAATGGCAGCCAAACACTCCTTCTATTCAACAATGCTCGTGAGGATTTGGAAAATAGTGGATGGTTAGGTTTTATTCAGAGATTTGAGGGTTTCAACCTTTTGGTAGCCCAACAGTTCACCCTCACGTTTGACGAATGCAGGGCTAAGGTCAGAGATATACAACTTGA
>JASDQU010374522.1:89097-104989 GCA_032191745.1 Picea mariana
TATTATGTGCAGATGTGGGACTAGTGTGACCTGCATATTATGAGAGGAATAGGCGTCGTCCTCAGCCAGGGGCCACACCTGTTGCCGCAGGGGGACCAGCAGCAGCAGGAGAGCTTCCAGACGGTGAGGCTGAGAGGGTTTTGAGACGATTCGAGCGAAAATTTACCTCGCTCACCCGCACAGTCCCTATGGCAGAGATTGAGGATCTACCACCATCTATGCAGCCTCATGTAGTGGGGGCACCACGGACGTGGGTTTGATTGTTTCAGTGTTTGGAAAACGTTGTTGATCATTACAACAAGGCCCACAGGCCCTAACCTTAGTTAATCTAGACTTTTCATGTGTCGAGAGAACTACTTGTATATATTTTTTGAGGGAAAAAGCCCCATGACTCGTTACTGGTCATACTTTTGAGGCGCTTGCATCCACCTATGTACTCTGATGATTATGATATTATATATGGATTTTTATTTATTTTCGTGTCTTATGGATCATATTTTCCTTTAAAAATGTATTTACATGTTTATGTGTATGTCTTTTTATATGTGTGTGAGATGCCAATCTAAAATTTGATTAGCTAGAGTATTTGTAATTTGGTTTAATCTAATATAATCAAATCTTCATTCTAAGAGACGTACCCTAAGGAATCGTCGGTGTAAACTCGGATCATGAACACGGTAGACTCTATTTAACTGAGACACAACTAGTTGAGCGCATAAATAGACTCGGAGATGAGAGATACTAAATTATAGGGCGTCATGAAGCAACTCAATAACTGCACTATAATCGGTGGCATTGTTTGTGGTATCACCTAAGCATATACCTCTGGAAGATAATAATTGGACTCGAGGTGTAAAAATTACCCAAGCTGCGGAGGCAAACCTCTGAGTGTACCGGCTAGCACCGTCTACATACCCAATGAACACCTCTGATTTACTTGACATCTGCCACAACGAATAAAGATAACATCAAAAATGACACGTCCATAATACTAAAAGGAACTAGAAAGTAATAGTACAAATACTATACATATCTTACAAAACGTTACCTGTGGTGACCTACCTATCAGTAATACTTTTTGAGATATAGCCCATTTCTAGGCTCTACCAAAGCATTTCCCTCAAAGTCAAACAGACGATAAGCACCCTTTTTTAGAACCTCTTTTATGATGAAAGGTCCGAACCACATGGGTTTGAATTTTCCAGCCCTCAGGGGGTCCTTATCTTGGTCATAGACCAGGACAAGGTCACCTTCAAAGAAAATCTAAGGATGAATGGATCGATCATACTAACACTTGACTTTATGTTTGTGAGCCTCGTTAGCTAGGGCCGAATTACGACACTTTTCATTGAGCCGCTCAAGGTATAATAATTGTTCTTCAAGTGGAGAAGTATCTGGCAATAACTGTACTGCCAACTTTAGGGACGGGATCTGACATTCGATAGGCAAGACTGCTTCCAGCCCGTAAATGAGTTGAAAAGGTGAGAAACTGGTTGCAGTCTTAACAAATGTTCAGTAAGCCCATAATCTCGAGTATAACATCAAATGCCAATTTGACTTGGCTAAGTTAATCGTTCATTGTAGGATGGTCTTAAGAGATTTATTTACAGCTTCCACCTGACCATTTTCTTGGGGGTAGTAGGGTGATGAATTTTCTTGCCACAACCCAAGCTTTGATGTTAACTTGGTCATCATCTGGTTTTGAAAGTGACTTCCATGGTTAGTGACAATCTCTCTCGAGATGTCAAACCTTGCTATTATCCGGTTGAATAAAAAGAGAGTCATGGTCTCTCCATCATTTTTAAAAGTTGGCATAGCTTTGACCCACTTCGTGAAGTAGTCTATAGCTACAATGATATAACGGTGCCCCCTTGCTGAAGGAGGGTTGCATGTAGCGTAATCAATCCCCCATTTGGTGAAGGGACCAACTATGATGACAGGAAACATGGGAGCGGGATGTGCCATCATCTTCTGAGAGAAGATCTGACACGGGTGGCACTTCTTGAACGATTCGATACAATATTTGATTAGTGTCGACCAGAAGTAACTTGATCATAAAATATTTTGGGTTGTTGCCAACCCAGAAAAATGCCACCACATGCTCCGGTATGGAAATCATTAAGCATGATAACTGCTTCTTCGTGAGTGAGACATCAGCGCAGGATGTAATCTACACCTCTTCAATACAATGTATCATCAAGTAGGAGATAATTCTTGGCCTGATGGCATATACGGCGACGCTCATCACGAGAAGCAGAGGTGGGGCACTTCAAAGTCTGGAGATAGATAAGTATATCTCTGTACCATGGATCTGAAGATGTGATCAAAAACATATCTCCTCTGATAGGCGATTCTTCAGGCACAACATCACCTGACTCAATCGGAAGTTCCGAAATAAGTTCTGCAAAGACCAATGACTTTTTTTATTTTACTGAAACGAAATCTAAGTCAAATTCCTGAAGGATGACTATCCATCGAATGATCTTTCCACCTATTACCCATCGTGTCAACATATACTGAAATGGATTCAAAACAGCAATGACAGTGGTCTTGCGACACAGAACATAATGACGGAACTGTTGAATAGCATGGGTTGCTGCCAACACAAGTTTTTCGATATGAGAATAATTTAGTTCCGATCTGACTAGGCCTCGGCTCAGGTAATAGATCACATATTCTGAGAACAAATCATCTTCCTGAACCAAGACCATGCCGATGGTTGACTCTGTTGTAGCCAGGTATAATAAGAAATCTTTGTTATAGTTGGGTGGTTGAAGCAGAGGGGCAGTTGTGAGGGCATGTTTCAATGCATCGAAAGAGCATTGAGTGGCATCGTCCCAATGAAAAGGAACATCTTTCTTCAGTAAGTGCATAAATCCCTTTGTGATCTCGGCATATTTGGTGATGAAACATCTTAAAAAATTCGCCTTGCCCTGTAGACTCTGAAGATGAAGGATTGTGCATGGGGGAGGCAACTGAATTATTGCCTCAACCTTAAGAGGATCGACCATGATCCCTGTTGTTGACACTATGAAACCTAACAAACGTCCTGATGTTACGCAAAAGTTGCACTTGTTTGGATTTAAGCAAATATAGAAGTAGCGACATCGCTCAAAGATAAGTCGGAGGTGTGTGGGATGATCTATTCTCTTGCGAGATTGAGATGCTAAATCATCTAAATAGGCCTCGACTATATGCTTGAGATCATGGAAAACAAAAGACATGGCCGGCTGAAAGGTCGCTCCAGCATTTTTGAGACTATTAGAACCCTATATAATAGGGAATCATTGTTCTGAATAATATTTATCTTTTTCAGGCATATGTGTTCGCTCATGACGCATGGCGAAGGCGGAGGAAAGCGCCTGACACTGACCAAGCATAAGATGAGTGCTTGCACGCAAGCTTCAAAGCGAGTTCTGGTGAAAAAAATTGTGAAGTGTTTTGAAATGGCAAAATTTGACTTTTGGGGGTAAATGCAAAGTTGGTTTATTAGCCAAGTTTTGGTTTTTATTATCAATTTTTGGTCTTTAAAGCAAAATTTGGCCCCTCGGCCTTTGTGCAGAGTTTTATGCAAAAATTTAACAAAATTTTTAGCAAAAATTATATTGGCCTAGGGCCACCCCCCGAATAATCAACACACAAGCCAGCGCCAATGCCAACACCAAATTCCAAAGCCTGCCTTGGGCTCACTTCATCGAACTACTTGGCAGCTATTGGAATATATCAATACTCAATTGTATTTTCTTCTCATGAATGTGGAATTCATTCCCAAAACATTAAAAATAAATAAATATATAAATAAACACACAGAGTTACCATGTGCGCCGAGGTGTTGACTAGGGGTTATGTGTCAAGTAATGGCCACTGCGTGGACAATTAATGTTTGCAGGTTCAGATCATGATGCGCCATCTGTAATGGAGATCACGTTTCTTTTGAGTTGAGTAGTTGTTGTCAATGTTCACTATGGATATAACCTGGAAGACTGTCTGGTCACTAACCATGCTTAAAAATAGACCATGGACTGTTTCGATCAATGAGAAATAAAGAAGTTTCCCTCTTCCTCAAATACTAGTCATTACTTGAAAAGTTCTATTTCCATGGGATATCAAGCCAGATAACCTTCTTTTAGACAAAAATGGTCATATGAATCTCTCAGATTTTGGTCTTTGCAAGCCTCTTGACTGTACAACCCTATCGACTCTTCATGAAAATGAGCCTATAAATGATGAGAATTTAAGGGAGTCAATGGACATAGATGGATGTTCTCTAGATTCTAAGATTGGGGGGCCATGGAAAAGTCAGCGTGAACAACTTCAGCATTGGCAGCGAAATAGGAGGATGATGGCATATTCTACAGTTGGCACATCAGATTATATTGCCCCTAAAGTCTTTCTTAAGAAAGGATATGGCATGGAATGTGAGTGTTGGTCACTTGGAGAAATAATGTATGAGATGCTTGTTGGCTACCCACCATTTTATTCAGAGGATCCATTGACAACTTGCAAGAAGATTGTTCATTGGAGGCACTACTTGAAATTCCCTGAGGAGGCTAGGTTGTCACTGGAGGCTAAGGATCTTATTCATAGATTATTATGTGATGTTGAATACAGGCTTGGTTCTAGAGGTGCTAATGAGATAAAGGCACATCCATGGTTTAAAAGCATTGTATGGGATAAGTTGTATGAAGTTGAGGCAGCATATAAACCAGCGGTCAATGGGGAACTTGACACACAAAAATTTGAAAATTTTGATGAAGTTGAACCCCCATCTCAGACGAGAACAGGATCAGGACCATGGCGGAAGATGTTGACAGCAAAGGATTTGAATTTTGTTGGCTATACATACAAGAACTTTGATGTCCTGAAGGGATTACATTCATCTATTGTGGACTTAAAAAGGAGTGTATCACCGAGGAGACCATCTTTAAACTCTCTTCGAATCAAAGAATTCAGGTGTAGCTCTTCCTGAGATTGAAAATCCTGTGTGTTCAGGACAGGAAGAATCTGAATCTGATATTTTCATGTCAACCGATCGTATGTCACCTTAATACTTTCATAAAGAAAATGAGCACCTGTGAGGTTTGTGATATTTGAACTGGTTCATTAGGTTATGTCAAATATAATGGATGCTTGGTTTTAGGCAGGCCTTCAAGATCCTTATTTTCAATGCCAGTCTCGTCGTGGATTTACTGCCTTCTTTTCATGTGGCTGAAGTAAGCTAGAGAACTTGACAAAGAACTCAGACAGATTACAAAAGAAAAGAATGAATCTGTTCGAAGCCAGGACTTTGAAAAGGCTGGAGAGCTACGTGTCATGAGATGGAACTTAAGGCACAAATTTCAGCTTTAACAGAGAAAGGAAAAGAGAAATCAAAGGCTGAGAGTGAAGTAGGAACCGCAGGTCCATTAGTAACTGAGGTAGATATTCAGCAAATTGTATGCGCATGAACAGGCATTCTAGTTGAAAAGGTGTCAACTGATGAGTCTGAAAAACTTCTAAAAAGGAGGAAACACTCCACCAGTGCATCATTGGGCAAGACGAGGCAGTTAAAGCCATAAGTCGAGCTATTCGCCATGCAAGAGTTGGTTTGAAGAATTCAAACAGGCCAATTGCCAGTTTCATTTTCTCGGGTTCCTATAGGTGTTGGCAAGTTGGAGCTTGCCAAGGCATTGACTGCATACTATTTTGGGCATTCAAATTTCAGTTGAGCAATTACAGGAGGAAAGCCAACAAGAAGATTATCATCTCCAGAATCCGAGGCAACAGTGGAAGAGGTGGCAGAGCATCATTGTTTGAAGCATCATTTCAAATGAAGCTGGCAGATCAGGGAACACATGGCAAAGAGTGGATTCGCCAGCAAAAAACTTAACAATCTTAACCAACTCCAGATGTTCAAGCAGCAATTATCAAATCGATTTTTCTAGAATTTGTTGTTTTTTTGTTATAGGAGACAGCCTACAGGTGTCTATTTTTGTAATTGTTATCTATTTTTAGAGTGCAGAGTTATGAGCTCGAATGGGGGGAGTTTTTATTATTTATACAGATGTAAAAGGTAGAGAGAGGGTTCGACTGGGGCTAAGTAAGATAGGTTTCAACCTGTGGAGTGTTTTTCTATATGGCTAGACCTGTGAGAGGTGTTTTATTGTGCTTGACTATATGTTGCGATTGGCCAGAACATTTTCTGTAATTTTTAAATGATCAATCAGTGATGGACATGCTATTTTTTCTACAGGATTCTTGTGTGGATGTATTGGTGGTGTTTTTCCTCTGTTAAAGTTTTTCATGTCCTCTTTCCAATTGTTTTTTCAGTTCTTATTGTCAGAAGTAAGTAAACAAAGCAGAATTTATCAGTAGATATTCTGCATCTGTCCTTTTGAAGATCTTTATGTTATTCATCTAAAGAGATCAGTCAAGGAATTCTTAGCTGCTCCTTTGCTTGGTTTTTTTCCTCCTTTATTTCTTCCTCAAAACAATACCATTAAAACTCAATTCGATCCAATATTGTCGTTACCTTGCCCTATGAAAGAACTTTGTCCAAATCTGAGAGTGAATCACATTGTTTAAAGCACAGACCCCATTTGCCCAATGGCCCTCCTTGCTTTCCCAAACTAACCATTTAAAAATCACAAAACTCCATATTTTCATTACCTTCATAGCTAGCCTAAAATCCATCCCTTACAAACCAAGTTAAATCTAAAAGAGAGATCCCTCTCTGAGTCTTGGAGGTCTAGATTCAAGACTCGAAGTGGTTCAAGGTTACCTCTGTGATTGCCTCAGCAGCCTTAGGCAAATTATAGAGTGCTAACATTTTTGGCGACTCCACTGGGGACCTTTCTCCAGAGTTGCACTTCAAGTTCAGATTTGACTTCTGATGGTGAACAGAAGCCAAACACGGGAAGGTTGTACCATTCACCTAGCGACTCCATTGTTCAAGATCCCGAGCTTCAAAGTTCACAAGCGACTCTACTGCTGAAGAATCCAGGTTTCAAAGCCTTGATGATGCTTCAAGATGACAGGATACGTGGCAAATCCTACGTATTGTGAAGTCATAGAAGAATGCAGGGGTGAGTTAGCAGATATACAATTTGATGAAGTTTTGTTAACAGCCGTGTTTCATTGTTGGAAATCGAAAAAAATTTCTCATAAAATTAAAATGTGTTTTCTCGAGCTAGTTGGTGAAAAACTTGAAAAGGATATTGAGCTTTTGAATACTCAGATCCAGTCCTACAGTTTCCAACCTCCAAAACAATTTTATGAGAAACTTATGTCTCCTAAACCAAAATATATTGTATCATCTTTCGATTTTCTGATTGACGAATATGTTGTTTGCAAGCATAAGTCTGAAATTGAACACTTACAGTCATGGTCTGATATTGAGGACACGAATGGGAAAATTATCCATGATAAAATGCTAAACGAATACCTGGAGAATCAACAAATAGATCATATATTTATTGACCCGGTTGCAAATTATATGGAGCTCTTTTTCAGTATAACTGTTTAATCATGTTTTTTCTGCAAGGACCCGAGCCATCACCAATTGTCACTACATATTTCAGTTTTGATTTTCATCAAACATAATGAGGAAGCCCAATCCTAGGATCAACTGTTGGGTTGGCTTCATTGGCACTTTTTCATTACCTGATTGAAGCAGTAACTGTTAGCAAAATAGGATAGGTAGGAATGTGCCAATAAGCTCAACAGAATGAGCATCTTTTCTTTTTGTCTCTTCATGGTTTTATTTTCAGTTTACAGTTTGGGGGCAGCCCAATGATCAGCTGGTCGGTGAAGTTCAGAAATCAGTGATTCTAGACACCTCCTTTGGAGCTATCTTCCCCAGGTGGAGCCTATGTTAGAACCCTATATAATAGGGAATCAGTGTTCTGAATAATATTTATCTTTTTCAGGCATATGTGTTTGCTCATGACACATGGCGAAGGCGGCGGAAAGTACCCGACACTGACCAAGCATAAGATGAGTGCTTGCGCGCAAGCTTCAAAGCAAGTTACGGTGCAAAAAATTGTGAAGTGTTTTGAAATGGAAAAATTCGACTTTTGGGGGTAAATGCAAAGTTGGTTTATTAGCCAAGTTTTGGTTTTTATTATCAATTTTTGGTCTTTAAAGCAAAATTTGGCCCCTCGGCCTTTGTGCATAGTTTTATGCAAAAATTTAACAAAATTTTTAGCAAAAATTATATTGGCCTAGGGCCACCCCCTGAATAATCAACACACAAGCCAGCGCCAACGCCAACACCAAATTCCAAAGCCCGCCTTGGGCTCACTTCATCGAACTACTTGGCAGCTATTGGAATATATCAATACTCAATTGTATTTTCTTCTCATGAATGTGGGATTCATTCCCAAAACATTAAAAATAAATAAATAAATAAATAACACACAGAGTTACCCTGTGCGTCGAGGTGTTGACTAGGGGTTATGTCTCAAGTAATGGCCACTGCATGGACAGTTAATGTTTGCAGGTTCGGATCATGATGCGCCATTTGTAATGGAGATCACGTTTCATCTGAGTTGAGTAGTTGTTGTCAATGTTCACTATGGATATAACCTGGAATACTATCTGGTCACTAACCATGCTTAAATAGACCATGGACTGTTCCGATCAATGAGAAATAAAGAAGTTTCCCTCTTCTTCAAATACTAGTCATTACTTGAAAAGTTCTGTTTCCATGGGATATCAAGCCAGATAACCTTCTTTTAGACAAAAATGGTCATATGAATCTCTCAGATTTTTGTCTTTGCAAGCCTCTTGACTGTACAACCCTATTGACTCTTCATGAAAATGAGCCTATAAATGATGAGGATTTAAGGGAGTCAATGGACATAGATGGATGTTCTCCAGATTCTAAGATTGGGGGCCCATGGAAAAGTCAGCGTGAACAACTTCAGCATTGGCAGCGAAATAGGAGGATGCTGGCATATTCTATAGTTGGCACATCAGATTATATTTCCCCTGAAGTCTTGCTTAAGAAAGGATATGGCATGGAATGCGAGTGTTGGTCACTTGGAGCAATAATGTATGAGATGCTTGTTGGCTACCCACCATTTTATTCAGAGGATCCATTGACAACTTGCAAGAAGATTGTTCATTGGAGGCACTACTTGAAATTCCCCGAGGAGACTAGGTTGTCACTGGAGGCTAAGGATCTTATTCATAGATTATTATGTGATGTTGAATACAGGCTTGGTTCTAGAGGTGCTAATGAGATAAAGGCACATCCATGGTTTAAAAGCATTGTATGGGATAAGCTGTATGAATTTGAGGCAACATATAAACCAGCGATCAATGGGGAACTTGACACACAAAACTTTGAAAAGTTTGATGAAGTTGAACCCCCATCTCAGACGAGAAGAGGATCAAGACCATGGCGGAAGATGTTGACAGCAAAGGATTTGAATTTTGTTGGCTATACATACAAGAACTTTGATGCCGTGAAGAGATTACATTCATCTGTTGTGGACTTAAAAAGGAGTGTATCACCAAGGAGACCATCTTTAAACTCTCTTCAAATCAAAGAATTCAGGTGTAGCTCTTCCTGAGATTGCAAATCCTGTGTGTTCAGGACAGGAAGAATCTGAATCTGATATTTTCATGTCAATCGATCGTATGTCATCTTAATACTTTCATAAAGAAAATGAGCACCTGTGAGGTTTGTGATATTTGAACCGGTTCATTAGGTTATGTCAAATCTCATGGATGCTTGGTTTTAGGCAGGCCTTAAAGATCCTTATTTTCAATGTCAGTCTCACCGTGGATTTACTGCCTTCTTTTCATGTGGCTGAAGTAAGCTAGAGAACTTGACAAAGAAATCAAACAGATTACAAAAGAAAAGAATGAATCTGTTCGAAGCCAGGAATTTGAAAAGGCTGGAGAGATATGTGTCGTGAGATGGAACTTAAGGCACAAATTTCAGCTTTAACAGAGAAAGGAAAAGAGAACTCAAAGTCTAAGAGTGAAGCAGGAGCTGCAGGTCCATTAGTAACTGAGGTAGATATTCAGCAAATTGTATGTGCATGAACAGGCATTCCAGTTGAAAAGGTGTCAACTGATGAGTCTGACAAACTTCTGAAAAGGAGGAAACACTCCACCAGTGCATCATCGGGCAAGACAAGGCAGTTAAAGCTATAAGTCAAGCTATTTGCCATGCAAGAGTTGGTTTGAAGAATTCCAACAGGCCAATTGCCAGTTTCATTTTCTCAGGTTCCTACAGGTGTTGGCAAGTCGGAGCTTGCCAAGGCATTGACTGCATACTATTTTGGGCATTCAAATTTCAGTCGAGCAATTACAGGAGGAAAGCCAACAAGAATATTATCATCTCCAGAATTCGAGGCAACAGTGGAAGAGGTGGCAGAGCATCATTGTTTGAAGCATCATTTCAAATGCAGCTGGCAGATCAGGGAACACATGGAAAAGAGTGGATTCGCCAGCAAAAAACTTAACAATCCTAACCAACTCCAGATGTTCAAGCAGCAATTATCAAATCGATTTTTCTGGAATTTGTTGTTTTGTTTGTTATAGGAGACAGCCTACAGGTGTCTATTTTTGTAACTGTTATCTATTTTTAGAGTGCAGAGTTATGAGCTCGAATGGGGGAAGTTTTTATTATTTATGCAGATGTAAAAGGCAGAGAGAGGGTTCGATTGGGGCTGAGTAAGATAGGTTTCGACCTGTGGAGTGTTTTTCCATATGGCTGGACCTGTGAGAGGTGTTTTATTGTGCTTGAATATATGTTGCGCTTGGCCAGAACATTTTCTGTAATTTTTAAATGATCAATCAGTGATGGACATGCTATTTTTTCTACAGGATTCTTGTGTGGATGTATTGGTGGTGTTTTTCCTCTGTTAAAGTTTTTCCTGTCCTCTTTCCAATTGTTTTTTTAGTTATTATTGTCAGAAGTAAGTAAACAGAGCAGAATTTATTAGCAGATACTCTGCATCTATCCTTTTGACAATCTTTATGTTATTCATCTAAAGAGCTCAGTCAAGGAATTCTTAGTTGCTCCTTTGCTTGGTTTTTTTCCTCCTTTATTTCTTCCTCAAAACAATACCATTAAAACTCAATTCGATCCAATATTGCCGCTACCTTGCCCTGTGAAAGAACTTTGTCCAAATCTGAGAGTGAATCACATTGTTTAAATCATAGACCCCATTTTCCCAATGGCCCTCCTTGTTGTCCCAAACTAACCATTTAAAAATCACAAAACTCCATATTTTCATTACCTTCATAGCTAGCCTAAAATCCATCCCTTACAAACCAAGTTAAATCTAAAAGAGAGATCCCTCTCTGAGTCTTGGGGGCTAGATCCAAGACTCGAAGCAATTCGAGGTTACCTCTGTGATTGCCTCAGCAGCCTTAGGCAAATTACAGAATGCTAACAGAGACCAAAGGGAATCTTACGATACGCGAATGTTCCCCATGGACAAATGAATTTCGTTTTGTGCTGGTCTTCAGGTTTTATTTGTATTTGATTGTATCCTGAAAAACCATTAATGAAAGAGAAGGCCTCGCAACCCGCACATTCATCAATTATCTAGTCGATGAATGGTGTGGGAAAATTGTCTTTTGGACAGGCCTTGTTTAAATCATGGAAGTCTATATATACATGAATCGTTCCATGTTTCTTATTAACCGGCACAAGATTTGACACCCATTGGGTCAAATGGATAGGATAGATAAAATTGGCTTTTAGTAGTTTCTCAACTTCAACCTTAATGGATGTTGCTTTCCTGGGATTAACTGGACGAAGATTCTATCGAATAGGCTTGGCATCTGGATAAGTTGTGATTTCATGTTCGACTATTTTTGGATCGATGCCTGGCATTTCCTCATAGGACCAAGCAAAAACATCACAGAATTCTTTAAATAGATCTGTGTAGATTTGAATCTCTCTAGGGGAGCAGTCAGCTCCAATGAAAACATTTTCCACGATGCCAGGGGTTCTAGAGATATTGATCAGTATGGTTTCAGCGATGGTTGCCATATTACCCTCGGCATAAACCTCATGTGTAGCTAAGGGATTAAAAGGACAAGACCTATCTCCAATCATAGTCAAGGTGAGTTCTCCAGCTTCGATTCTGCTTAACTCTGGGAGGAAGTTTGATCTATGATGGAGATCGTCCCAAGGTTTGTCCGGACTAGTCATCGATTCAATTAATTCTTCATCAGAGGGAAAGACTAAGTCTAACGAATCGGTGTCAGTGAGAGAACCTTGAGCCCAAATAGGCTCTATAAGAGGATCTAACGCTTTTGCAGGAGTTGGATCTGTGTCAACCGAAGCTTGCTGGACTAAAGAGTATGCTACTTCAGCTACGTACAAGGGCATGGACATGCTCGGGTGCCCTGTCCCTTCCATCATGGCAGATGGGGAAGGAAATATCCATGGATCATTGAAGTAAGTCGTGCGAAATGAAAAAACTTGGAAAATCTCAACCTTATGGTGGTCGGATATGAATTTGACATTGCCTTGAGGGGGCGAGTAATCGAAGGTACCCATCAAAGATGGGCAAAAACCAACCCCTACATTGACTATGCCTTGTTGGGGATTATCAATCATCAGGACCGCGGATACCCCCAATGAAGGGTCAGGTCTGGAGAAATACAATTGATCAATGGTCACAATCCGGTCCTCGTGTGGAAACAACAAGACCCAGAAAACTATAGCAACCACTGCTTGCATAGCATAATTCCAACTCCTTCCTAACAACATATTGTAGTCGAGGGACGTGTCGACTACTTCTACCTCGACACACATGATATTCCCTCCTAACTACATGGGGAAAGAGGGAATGATACCATGTGGTTGAAATGAACGACCATTGAAAGTCGTGAGAAGAGTAGCTGACAGAGATAAAACAGGCTAGACAATGGCCTTCCAACATGCCAATGACATAACGCATGTCGAGGCACCCTCATCAACCATGGTGCGAAAAATATTGTGAGTAAAATTTTTCATGGGGTGAGCCACTACTATCTAAAATGCTATGTGGTAAGGCGGATGAGGTTTTAAGTCAGTTGTATCCAGCATGATGGTACCCAGATTACAAGTCTCGGTAGATCCTAAAGCGACTAACAAATCTTTCCTCTGGTAAGGGTAGCATTGGAGGACCTCTAAAGCAGACATCGCACAACGGGTTTGAGACAAATCCTCCACATAGAATAGTTCTAGGCGGCCCTTGTGTTTGGGTTATGAGAATATTTTTTGAACGCAACTTTTGGGATGCATGTCATTGTTTCTCCCAAAGTCTTCTCGATATGGAGAGGAAGAGATGGGAGTTCGGCTTCTTTTCCCTTCTTAGAAGTGTTTGGTTTATTGTAGTCATGCACTCTGGTCGATATAAAAGCATCACCCTTCATCATATACACATTCGCAAATGTGAGATTGTTCGAAGACGAAGAGGTTCCTTGACTTCTTTGTTCTGCGCTTGTAGAGGCTTGGGTTAGGTTTTTCCCATGTTGAAATGGATTGGTTAACACGGCAGGTTGTTGTTGTGACACAAACTTTTGGGCCTCTGAAAACCAAGGACATTGGTGGGTCGGGTGGTCTTCCGCGCATAAGTTGCATGGATACCTTGCCTTTCGTTTCTCAATGGTGACCCCACCAGCATTATTAGTAGGTTTCTTATCCCCCTTACCCTTCTTTTGTTGTTTTTTCCTTCCTTCAGGCTGTTGGGTGGCCTTTGGATTTGTCAATTGCACAGTGTGTACATCCGACGTTTTAGTAGGGGGAGTAGCCAAAACAGTATTTTGGTTGGCCGTTGTGTGTTGTATAGAAAATTGTTGCAATTGCTTCGTCAGTTGCTCAGTGGGCTTTGTTTGTGCTGAACCAACAATACCATCGGCATGTGGTCCAACTCTCTATTTGGTTTTATCAATAATTGAGTGTGGTGCATCTGGAAAGATCTCGTATAATAAACCAAACTAAGAGTAGATTATCTCAAGTTGTTGAGCTCTCATGATGTCTTCAGAAAACACTCTCGACGTCACGACGTATTTGGATAACTGTGGGACCAAAGACTTAAGGAACCACTCAAGTAGAAATGTTGGTGGGGCTGGCACCTTAATTAAACTCTTCTGGTGTCTCCATTCTTGGATGTGATCAGAGATATGGTATGCTTTTGTCTGTGCGAAATTGGATAGCAATTTTGTGCCAGTGTCCTATCTCACAAGTAATTGGAAATGGTTTAGGAAATCCATTGCCAATTCGTCGAAGGAAGAGTATATTGAGCGGTCGAGCTCAATGTACCATTTCACAGAATTCCCAATGAGAGTATGTTGAAACAATCACAATTGTACAGAGTCGTCTTTCAATGAGTTAGACGAGCACCAAAGATGGAATGTGGTCACATGATATCATGGATCTTTGTTAGGTTTGGCCTCAAACTTTGGTATGTCTGAAGGCAACTTCATCGACATAGGGGGCCAACACGGATCATGAAAAATAGGGTCATTCAACAACCTTGTCAAGTCTGCCAAATGCAAGGTTTCCAGGAAAGGTAGTTTGGGTTGTTGGTGATAACCATGGAAAAAGGGACCTGGAGTTTGACTGGAACCAGGTTGCCAGGAAGCATTCGGTTGTTGGCCTGGGTTCTGGTAAAAACCATGGCCATGACCAGTGTATGAATTCTACATGTGAGGAGACATCATCGGTTGATTCCCAAAATAGGACATATATGGTTGGGCGTGAATTACATTCAGAGGACTTTGGGAAGGGTTTCCCCATGCCGATCCCATGGGGATAGGCATAGTACCTTTTCCGGGGTTCCATTGGTTGTAAAAGGAATTTCCCCAGATCGGCATTCCTGATGAGGGAATGGATCCCTGCCAAGAATTCCAAGGCCCTGATGTGAAAGAAGTTCTTGGGTTTGCCCCCTATGCAGGAATAGTACCCTTCATAGGAATAAGTTGTCCGTAACCAGGATTTCCCCCAGTTGGGAAAGCCGCTGATGAGAAAGCATTGTTACCAAATGCACCGAACAAAGAAAATGATGTCGAACCTACCAGCATATTATGCGAAGGTGGTCCTTGACTCCCTGCTCCAAATAAACTATGGTGTGTAGGTGGCCTGACGGACTGTTGGTGGGTGCCACTGAGCGAAGGGGACGAAGGAGGTATATGACCTCCCCCATAAGGGAAAGCATTAAAAGGAGTTGAATTTCCCTCCATGTGGCCTTGCAAAGGAGCGTTAGATCTCCCTGCCCCCAAACCTAAAGTTTGTGAAGTGGAGTAGGGAAGTACAGGACTTGTACCTTAGCTAGGCATCCCGTATGAGAACGGAGGGTCTGTTGCACTAGGTGTGAAAGGGGTTGTGGCTACTTCCATAGACGGGATCGAACCACTGTGCGAGATAGAGGTGGTCAAGACCATGGTGGCTCGGACTGGTGACAGTGGGTTAAGAGGTGGAAACTCTCCTGTGGTGACAACCGTAGTAGGAATTGAAGAATTCCCAGAAGGAGTGATAGCATTTGTTTCCATTGCTGCATGCGACACTATCTGGCACTCATAAGGGTGAATCGGTATGATGATGGGTGACGAAAGATCAGTGGTTGGAGTTTCAGATGGACAAAGAGATTTCACTCCAAAGTCTAAAACAGTCGTTTCCTTCGGATGTTGGTTGGGTACAATTTCTTGTGACCTAGTCACTTCAAAAGACACTTGTTGGTCTAGCTTTCGCCTAAGTAGTGGCGGAGGTGGCTCCAGTGTAACCGGTGATAGGCCCAGAAGGCTTCATGACCAGTGGAGCTCATGATCCTCCACTGTGTGAGAAGATCAAAGACACCCTAGGGATTTCTATTCATTCAAAAAACAACACACACTAAAAAGATCCCTCCAAGATAAAGCAAGCAAACACTAAACTAATTGGAAGAACAGTTACAAC
>JASDQU010374523.1:42625-73660 GCA_032191745.1 Picea mariana
CAATGAGCATATATTTCCCAAGATGCAGAAGGAAGCATTCCTCAAGGGAATGCCCATTAGATAACATTTCAATTTGTGGATTTTGTACAGAAGACCATTCAACTGAGAAATGACCATCCTTGCCCGATTTATTAGCCATCTATAGGAGTGGATATCCTGGGGAGTCTTATTATCTGGGGAGTCTTCTTATGCACCTAGGAGGCCATGGCAGCCTAGGAATCAGCCCACATACCCAAATCTACAATCCCAAGTTCCACCCTATTTTCAACAACAACAGTGGAACCCACTAGGTTGGAAAAAATGGTCTACTCAGTACCAACATCCTTGGCTACAAGGATGGAGAGGAGGACACAATATAGGAAACCCTCAATCTCCACCTATTCCTATGTCCAACCATCCTTATCCTCAGTTTCCATTGAACACTCCACGGCTTCTGCCAAGATTCGTTCCACCACCTTTACCTCCTATCCCACAACAACAAGCCCTACAATATCAAAATGCAAGCTCCCCGAGACTAACACTATTACCGACACAGGCAGTGACGAACCCTAATAATAAGCCCCCTCAACCTCTTAACAATGTTGAGATGCAGGCCTTCCCGACATATGTCATTACTCTTGTTCCATTACAAGAAATTCAACTAAGATTGGGAAAAGTTCTGGATAGGCAGAGACCTTCAATAGTCATCCAGGAAGAAGAAGAAGAAGAAGAAACAACCCAACAACCCACGGATGACACTAGGTGGGAAGATGTTATTATCCCGAAGAATCAAGAACCCAAGCTTCCCCAAAATGAACCTTTACAAATTACGAAGGTCCCTCCTTATCCAAACCTATTGGTAATCAAGAAACCTACCACCCGACCAAAATTTGACATTTTGAATGAATTGAAAAATATTTGTGTCAAGATTCCTCTGCTTCAAGCTATTAAATACATTCCAATATATAGTAAGGTAGTCAAAGAATTGTGTATTAAGAAGCCAGGTAGGAAGCAAAAGGACCCCCCTACAGTACATTTGGTAGGAGGACTCTCTGAGTACATATCAGAGCAGCCAAAGCTAGCAAAGTATGGGAATCCAGGAAACCCCGTAGTGACCATAACCATTAAGGAGGTCTCCATCGAAAACACTCTCATAGACCTAGGGGCAGCCATTAATGTTATGACCACTACTACCTTGGAACAATTACAGTTACAACCTCTTCTTCGGCCTACCCTAACCATTTTGGAATTAGCATATAAGACTAGGGTTATACCTGAAGAGATTTTAGATGATGTCATGGTTACTTTAGCCTCATGGGAGTACCCAGTAGATTTCCTTGTCATTCATTCAAAGGATCGTACAAAAGGCCACCCCATTATTTTGGGAATACCTTGGCTAGCCTCAACCAATGCATTTATTGGTTGTAGAGAAGGAGAAATGACCATCTCGAATGGTCTTTCTATCCAAAAGCTCACCATTTACCCTCCAGCTCAACTTATTATGGAGAATCTATGGTGGCTTGAATGCCCATACGAGAATGAGGACTGGGAAGAACCTGTATTGCCTAGTGACCAAGCAAGGGCACTTTAAGAACATACACCAGAAAATGTGCTAAACCAGTTCATTTCTGCTATCACGTGTGTGGATTTTCCACAGTCTTTTCCCCAATTTGAGTACATGTTTGGGGAAGAATTTCAAGAACAATTATATCCATCCATTTTGTCTTCGACATCTTTTATTTTTGAGATAGATGAGTCTGCCATGTCTTATACTATGCCCTACGAGATTAGTCCAGGGAAATTTTTACATATAAACTCCAGGCTAGATACAGACCAACAGAAACAGTTAGTAGATATCCTTAAAGAACAATCAGGAGAATTTGCCTGGAAATACACTGACATGAAAGGTATACACCCTGACACATGCATCCATCATATATACACCCAGGGGGAAGTAACACCTATTAGACAACCCTAGAGAACGATGAACCCATCACTCAAAGACATAGTCAAGGAGGAAATCCAAAAGTTCTTAAATGTCAGATTTATCTATCCCATCTCCAACAGTAAGTGGGTATCCCCACTTGTAGTGGTCCCAAAGAAAGTGACCGGGAAATGGAGAATTTGTGTTGATTTCTGGGAACTCAACAAGGACACTCTAAGAGTCTACTTTCCTCTTCCTTTCATTGATCAAGTTCTAGATACCTTGTCTGGAAAGAAGTACTTTTCCTTTCTAGATGGGTACAACGGGTACAACCAGATTCTTATAGCACCCGAGGACCAGGAAAAGACTACCTTTACTTGTCTATGGGGAACCTATGCCTATAGGGTCTTACCATTTGGATTGTGTAATGCTCCTGCCACATTTCAGGGAGCAGTATTAGGGATATTTTTTGATCTTATTCATGATTGTGTGGAGGTCTACATGGATGAATTCACAGTCTATGGAAACACTTACCAAGAAGCCTTAGACAACTTAGAAAAAGTCCTCATCAGATTCCATGAAATGAACTTATCTCTAAGTCATGAAAAATGCAAAATGTTATTAACTGAAGGAGTGGTTCTAGGACATCATGTTTCATCTGAAGGGATAAAAGTCGATCCTGCAAAGATTGAGGTCATTATCAAACTTCCACCCCCCGAGAATCAGAAAGAGGTGAGAAGCTTTCTTGGACATGTTGCATATTATCGACGGTTTATTGAAAATTTTACAAATATTGTTGCACCTATGTTTGGACTATTGATAAAAGATGTTGATTTTGTTTGGAATGAGCATTGTCAAACTGCCTTTGAAACTCTAAAAGCCAAGTTGTCTGTGGCACCAGTTCTTAGAGGGCCCAATTGGACTCTCCCATTTCATATATCCACTGATGCCTCCGACACAACAATAGGAGGGGTATTAGGGAAGAAAGAGGACTAGCAGTCCTATGCCATTTATTTTATAAGCAAGAACTTATCCCCTGCCGAGTTGAACTACACAATCACCGAGAAGGAATTCTTGGCAATTGTTCATGCTATTAACAAATTTCGTCATTACATTACATGTTATGAAGTATTTGTACACACCGACCATTCCTCCATTAGATTCCTCATGAATAAACCTATAACTAATGGCCGAGTGACTAGGTAGCTCTTGTTATTGCAAGAATTTAACATTACTGTGCTTGACCGACCAGGAAAGGATAATGTAGTAGCTGACTTTATTTCCCGAATAAACAACAAGGATGATGATATCCCTGTAGATGATAGTTTCCCAGACGAACACCTTTTTTCCCTCTCTGTCAATACCCCATGGTTTGGGGCTATGGCAAACTATTTGGCCACTAGGAAGTTATCGTCTCATTTGTCACCTCATGAAAAGTGGAAAATTATTACACAAAGTGCTAATTACTCTTGGGTTGGTCATGATCTTTTTTGCACATGTCCTGATTTGATTATTCGTAGATGTGTCTGAGAGGATGAGGTACCTGATATACTATGAAGTTGTCATGATGGACCATGTGGTGGCCATTTCTCTGACAAACATACAACATATAAGGTGTTACATTCAGGTCACTATTGGCCTAGCATTTTCAAAGATGTTGCCAAGTATGTGAGAAGTTGTGATAGTTTCCAAAGATTAGGAAGACCTACATCATCTGACGAAATTCCTTTGCAGGCCCAAGTTATGATAGAACCCTTTGAAAAATAGGCCCTCGACTTTGTAGGACCAATTTCACCCATGTCCCGTAGGAAGAACTTATCTTGGTTTGTACGGACTATGCCACCAAATGGTAGAGGCAAAAGCCCTATTTAGGGTCACAGAGAAGTCTGTTGTCGAGTTCATCTGTGAAGACATCTTTACCCACTTCGGTGTCCCTCGTGAAATTGTTACCGACCAAGGCACTCAATTCACTTCCAAGCTGATGAAAGAGATAACAAAGAAATATGGGATTAAATATTGTAAATCTTATCCATACCACCTGTAATCCAATGGTCAGGTAGAATCCACAAACAAATTTCTGGAAGCCATCTTGACCAAGACTGTCCAGTTGCATCACCGATATTGGGCTGATAGGCTCCCAGAGGCTTTGTGGGCATACCGAACTACCTGGATAAATACCACTGGGCATACCCCTTATGAGCTAGTGTACAGGAAACAAGTACTTTTACCAATAGAATTCCAAGTAAGAACCTTCTGTATTGCCACAGAATTAGGATTGAACCTGGATGAGGCTCAGAAGCAATGAGCCCTACAGTTGAATGAGTTGGATGAAATCAAGAAAGATTCCATCCAACGGACAATATTGGTCCAAAACCAGAGGAGAAAGTGGCATGACAAGTTTATTAAAAAGAAACACTTATATCCTGGTGATTGGACCATGTTGTTTGATTCTTGGTTCAAAACCTTCAATGATCTGAAATTTAACTTGATCTAAAATTCAAGATATTTTAACCATTATTTGCATGTGAATTTTCAAATGTTAACCATCTTTGTAATGCAAAATTAAAGAACATCCATCAAGCACATGAGCACATAAACATGTAAGCAAACCATCTATGAACAAGAATTGGTAACGGAGTTCACCAGACCCCCTGGCTACGTCTCTGAGCCACTTTCCAAATGGGAAGGCTGATAGATTAAGTATTCAAATGCTTACAAAGTGACTTCTGATTTTTGTCTGTCATATACAGTAACAGACTTCATCAACAACTGCTAGATGAAATTCTGAGACTTTTAAGTATGAACATGGATACCTTTCTGTGTATCTGAAAGATTTTGTGAGCACTTTTCTGTCTGGATGCCTGAATGCAAAAACTGACGTTGGATCTGGAATCCTTGCGAAAAACTGAGACTTTTGAGTATAAACTCGATATATTTCAGAAACTGGACTCAGAATGCCCTTCTTGGCACAGTTCCCAAAATTTGCCTCTGATTTGTACAGTCTGTACGGCCTCGGGATGCATGCCAGTCCAGAATCACCTTGATCTGTGTGAAAAACCACCTTGATCTGTGTGCAAATTCACCTCAGGTTGCATGCAAAACCACCTCGGTCCACGTGAAAAACCACCTTGATCTGTGTACCAGTCTCTGCCTGCATCAAAACTCCTCCTCGAGATCTGTGCACATGGCTCATTTAAATAATGAAAAAAAAACAATGGTTTTGGGTAGGCGTGAGCTATGGGCCACGTGCCCTCCAAAATCTCCCAAATATTGACAACTCTTAATATTACTTCGCCACTTCTTGCCACGTCCCATGGTGGTGGCGCGTTGGTAGCTATGGTGGTTATGGGGGCAGAAGTCCTAGGGTCAAACCTGTGGGCTTCTCCTCCCACCGCATATGCATATTGTTTCATATATATGGTTGGTACATTTTATATGGTATGTTTAACATATGGTTTGGGCGTGTTTTATATGATATGTTTTAACATATGTTTTGGGTTTAACATATGGTTTTTGAACTTTGGTGTGATTTATATGATATGTTTTAACATGTGTTTTGGGTTTAACATATGGTTTTCAACTTTGGCACGATTTATATGGTTGGTTTTTAATATAACATTTAAATACCAAGGGAGTGCCTCGGTGTTGGCAAGGTTGAGGGCTATGCCTTTGACCACCCCTTTTTACCCAACCAGTTTTCACTATCTTTGACGAAACTTCCACTGTTGATATCTTTGTCATCTGGAGGTCGTTTGTCCCGAAATGAACGCCACCGGAAAGCTACTGATGAGCTCTTCCACTTTGTAAGATTTAATTTTCATTTTGAATACTTTAACTCTATCGAATATTAAGATGATCCACCTGGATCAAACCTTCCCACTGAAAATCTTTTTGGCCACAAAAAGTATGAAATCATTCAGAAAATAAGTGAGGACATGTTTGTCTCACTTGTCCTGTATCACCTATCCATTCTTCCTGGAACCTGTACATTTGCCTCAGCAATACAACAATCAAAAATGCACTGACATTGTTAAGTACATTAATCACTTTCTTAATCACATCTTCATTCAACTTTGTCGGACCCAACCACATACTGCTGATGAGTAATAAGTTGAATATAAACATTGAACCTGTGAAAGAGATTGTACCCAAACCATGTTGACTTTTAACCATAGAAACAGTATCAACCAAAACAGGTGCATCGTAGGGAATTGACACTTCCTTTTCATGTTTAGGATTATTTTCTTCCTTACATTGTATAGACATAAGTGCCAAATTCCGACTTGCATTAACAACCCTTTTTAAGTGTTGTGTAGTGCCCAATGATTTGTCGTTTTTGAATGAATGTGAATGCACTATGTACTCAATTCCTTCTTTAAACAAGTGATACTAATTATTTTCTCGATAGAAGATTGTTTTTTGATCATATAAGTATGGACTACCCAACACAATTCCACAAATATCTAGTGGGACCACATCAAATTCAACCTCATCTACAAACTTAGATGTAATTTCAAACTTTAGATCACATTGTTGTGTTACTTGTAATATTTTATCTTTGCATACCCAACCTAATGGATAAGGTTTCTTAAGTGGTTTCGTTGTGAATCCCAATTGCTTAACTACTTCTTCTGAAATAGGATTAACTTGAGATCCACTATCTATGAGTGTGTCGACCTTTGTTTGTTTTGTAATCACTCTTATATGAAACAATGCATTCCTCTTTCTATCCTTAGAATTGTAATCATTTTTAGAAGTAGAATCACATGAAGAACCAATGTTAGCATCATTATCAACAATAGATTTACCTTTCACACCTACGATTGTTATCTTTGTTTCGTCCTCAGAATCTGATCCAAGGTCCTCAATGATAACCGTGGTTGTTTTCTTCCCCTTCCGATCCTTAAACCACTTTGGTTTCATTTCAGGATGTACCTATCAACACTTTGCCTCTTCATGCCCTTGCTTTTGAAAATGCGAGCATGTAGGTCTCTCATCACCCTTCTTCATTGTAGCTGCACGTTTAACTTTCCACTTTTCCTTGCCTTCTTTTTCCTGGACGGATTCAACTGAAGAAACATCATGAACACTCTTCCTTTTTGACTCAATGTGAGTTGCTTGAACACACACCTCATCAAGGTTATTCGGATTAAACATCAATATCATATGACGTAAATAAGTATGCAATCCTCCTATATATTTGAGAAGAGTTTCCTGGGTGTAGAGAGGTATACCAAGTACCAATTCTCTTTTTCGAAATTCTTGTGTGTATTCTTGCACACTTTGTCCCTTACTTTGCCTCAAATTCTACCAATCCATCATAGCTTGCTGCATATACCCTAATGGATAAAATTGTTTTTTAAGTGCTGAAATGAACTCATACCAAGAGGAAACGATTTTGCCTTTTGTGGAAAGATCCTCTTGAGATCTACTCTCCCACCAAATGAGAGCAGTCCCTCCAAGTCGGAGAGAAGCCAACTAAATTTTAACAACATCTTTAGTAAACTTTTGAATCCTACAATAAAATTCAATTTGATGGATCCAATTGTCCAATTTTTCAGCATAAAGCTCTCCATTATACATAGGTAATTCAAACTTAATATCAAGCTTTAAATGAGGCATATTAGGATCGACTTTTGTTTTTTGTTTTTCAAATGGAGAAGGAATAGAACCATCAAGAAAAGATGGAGAATTTGGTGGAGATTTATGGGGTTCCTCACCACCTCCTTCTTTTTTATCTTCTATATGAGATGGTCCACCTTGTTCACCTTTCTTTCGATCTTGATAGAGCTCCTCTACCATCATTTGCATTCTCATGAAAGCTTTCAGAAATTCCCCTTCAAAAGGGATAGAAGAAGCTACTTCTTCTCCTTTTGGTGAAGACATCCTTCCTCTTATTGATCCAATCTCTGGATCAAACTCTTCAAGTTCTCCTTCATCACGTTGAAGCTTGGATCTTGTTAACATCAACTCACAAAGAAATGGTTAACCTTGCTCTGATACCAACTTGATCTGGAATTTAACTTGATCTAAAATTCAAGATCTTTTAACGATTATTTGCATGTGAATTTTCAAATGTTAACCATCTTTGTAATGAAAAATTAAACAACATCCATCAAGCACATGAGCACATAAACATGTAAGCAAACCATCTATGAACAAGAATTGGTAACGGAGTTCACCAGACCCCCTAGCTACGTCTCCAGACCACTTTCCAAATGGGAAGGCCGATAAATTAAGTATTAAAATGCTTACAAAGTGACTTCTGATTTATGTTTGTCATATACAGTAACAGACTTCATCAACAGTTGCTAAATGAAATTCTGATACTTTTAAGTATGAACATGGATACCTTTCTTGGTATCTGAAATATTATGTGAGAAATTTTTTGTCTGGATGCTTGAATGCAAAAACTGAAGCTAGATCTGGAATCCTTGCAAAAAACCGAGACTTTTGAGTATAAACTCGATATATTTCATAAACTGGACTCAGAATGCCCTTCTTGGCACAATTCCCAAAATCTGCCTCTGATTTGTACAATATGTGCGGCCTAGGGATGCGTTCCAGTATAGAATCACCTCGATTTGTGTGAAAAACCACCTCGATCTACGTGCAAATTCACCTCGGGCTACATGCAAAACCACCTCGGTTTGCATGCAAAACCACCTCGGTCACTGTGCAAAACCACCTCAGTCTGCGTGCCAGTCTCTGCCTGCATCAAAGCTCCTCCTCGAGATCCGTGCCCATGGCTCATTTAAATAATGAAAAAAAAACAATGGTTTTGGGGAGGCATGAGCTATGGGCCACGCGCCCTCCGAAATCCCCCAAATCTCGACAACTCTTAATATTACTTCGCCACTTCTTGCCACGTCCCATGGCGGTGGCGCGTTGGTAGCTATGGTGGTTATGGGGGCAGAAGTCCTAGGGTCAAACCTGTGGGATTCTCCTCCCACCGCATATGCATATAGTTTCATATATATGGTTGGCGTGTTTTATATGGTATGTTTAACATATGGTTTGGGCGCGTTTTATATGATATGTTTTAACATATGTTTTGGGTTTAACATATGGTTTTTTAACTTTGGTGCGATTTATATGATATGTCTTAACATATGTTTTGGGTTTAACATATGGTTTTGAAATTTGGCGCAGTTTATAGGGTTGGTTTTTGATATAACATTTAAATACCAAGGGGGTGCCTCGGTGTTGGCAAGGTTGAGGGCTATGCCCTTGACCACCCCTTTTTACCCAACCAGTTTTCACCATTATGACGAAACTTCCACTGCTGATATCTTTGTCATCTGGAGGTCGTTTTTCCCGAAATGAACGTCACCAGAAAGTTGTTGACGACCTCTTCCACTTTGTAAGATTTAATTTTCATTTTGAATACTTTAAATCTATCAAATTTTAAGATGATCCACCTGGATCAAACCTTCCCACTGAAAATCTTTTTGGCCACAAAAAGTATGAAATCATTCAGAAAATAAGTGAGGACATGTTTGTCTCCCTTGTCCTATATCACCTATCCATTCTTCCTGGAACCTGTACATTTTCCTCAGCAATACAACAATCAACATTTCACTGACATTGTTAAGTACATTAATCACATTCTTAATCACATCTTCATTCAACATTGTCGAACCCAACCACATACTTCTGATGAGTAATAAGCTGAAGATAAACATTGAACCTGTGAAAGAGATTGTACTCAAACCATGTTGACTTTTAACCATAGAAACACTACCAACCAAAACAGGTGCATCGTAGTGAATTGACACTTCCTTTTCATGTTTAGGATTATTTTCTTCCTTACATTGTATAGACATAAGTGCCAAATTCCGACTTGCATTAACAACCCTTTTTAATTGTTGTGTAGTGCCCAATGATTTGTCATTTTTGAATGAATGTGAATGCACTATGTATTCAATTCCTTCTTTAAACAAGTCATATTCATTATGTTCTCGATAGAAGATTGTTTTTCAATCATATAAGTATGGACTACCCAACACAATTTCACAGATATCTAGTGGAACCACATCAAATTCAACCTCATTTACAAACTTAGATGTAATTGCAAACTTTAGATCACATTGTTGTGTTACTTGTAATCTTTTATCTTTGCATACCCAACCTAATGGATAAGGTTTCTTCTGTGGTTTCATTGTTAATACCAATTGCTTAACTACTTCTTCTGAAATAAGATTAACTTGAGATCCACTATCTATGAGTGTGTCGACCTTTGTTTGTTTTGTAATCACTCTTATATGAAACAATGCATTCCTCTTTCTATCCTTAGAATTGTCATCATTTTTAGAAGTAGAAGCACATGAAGAACCAATGTTAGCATCATTATCAACAATAGATTTACCTTTCACACCTACAATTGTTATCTTTGTTTCATCCTCGGAATCTGATCCAAGGTCCTCAACAATAACCGTGGTTGTTTGCTTCCCCTTTCGATCCTTAAACCACTTCGGTTTCATTTCAGGATGTAGCTTCCAATACTTTGCCTCTTCGTACCCTTGCTTTTGACAATGCAAGCATGTAGGTCTCTCATCACCCTTCTTCATTGTAGCTGCATGTTTAAATTTCCACTTTTCCTTGCCTTCTTTTGCCTGGACAGATTCAGCTGAAGAAACATCATGAACACTCTTCCCTTTTGAATCAATGTGAGTTGCTTGAACACACAGCTCATCAAGGTTAGTTGGATTAAACATCAATATCATATGACGTAAATAATTATGCAATCCTCCTATATATTTGAGAAGAGTTCYCTGGGTGTAGAGAGGTATACCAAGTACCAATGCTCTTTTTCRAAATTCTTGTGTGTATTCTTGCACACTTTGTCCCTTACTTTGCCTCAAATTCTGCCAATCCAGCATAGCTTGTTGCATATACCCTAATGGATAAAATTGTTTTTTAAGTGCTGAAATGAACTCATACCAAGAGGAAACAATTTTKCCWTTTGTGGCAAGATCCTCTTAAGATCTGCTCTCCCACCAAATGAGAGCAGTCCCTCCAAGTCGGAGACAAGCCAACTGAATTTTAACAGCATCTTCAGTAAACTTTTGAATCCTACAATAAACTTCAATTTGACGGATCCAATTGTCCAATTTTTCAGCATTAAGCTCTCCATTATACATAGGTAATTCAAACTTAATATCAAGCTTTAAATGAGGCATATTAGGATCAACTTTTGTTTTTTGTTTTTCAAATGGAGAAGGAATAGAACCATCAAGAAAAGATGGAGAAGTTGGTGGAGATTTAGGGGGATCCTCACCACCTCCTTCTTTTTTCGCTTCTATATGAGATGGTCCACCTTGTTCACCTTTCTTTCGATCTTGATAGAGCTCCTCTACCATCATTTGCATTCTCATGAAATCTTTTAGAAATTCCCCTTCAGAAGGGATAGAAAAAGTTGCTTCTTCTCCTTTTGGTGAAGACATCCTTCCTCTTCTTGATCCAATCTCTGGATCAAACTCTTCAAGTTCTCCTTCACCACACTGAAGCTTGGATCTTGTTAACATAAACTCACAAAGCAATGGTTAACCTTGCTCTGATACCAACTTGATCTGGAATTTAACTTGATCTAAAATTCAAGATCTTTTAACCATTATTTGCATGTGAATTTTCAAATGTTAACCATCTTTGTAATGCAAAATTAAAGAACATCCATCAAGCACATGGGCACACGAACATGTAAGCAAACCATCTATGAACAATAATTGGTAACGGAGTTCACCAGACCCCCTGGCTACGTCTCTGGGCCACTTTCCAAATGGGAAGGCCGATATATTAAGTATTAAAATGCTTACAAAGTGACTTCTAATTTTTTTCTGTCATATACAGTAACAGACTTCATCAACAACATCTAGATGGAATTATGAGACTTTTAAGTATGAACATGGACACCATTCTGTGTATCTGAAAGATTTTGTGAGCACTTTTCTATCTAGATGCCTGAATGAAAAAACTGAAGCTGGATCTGGAATCCTTGTGAAAAATCGAGACTTTTGAGTATAAACTCGATATATTTCAGAAACTAGACTCAGAATGCCCTTCTTGGCACAATTCCCAAAATCTACCTCTAATTTGTATAGTCTATATGGCCTCGGGATGCGTGCCAGTCCAGAATCACCTCGATCTACGTGAAAAACCACCTCATTTTGTGTGCAAATTCACCTCAGGGTGCATGCAAAACCACCTCGATCTGCGTGCAAAACCACCTCGGTCACTATGCAAAACCACCTCGGTCTGTGTGCCAGTCTCTTCCTACATCAAAACTCCTCCTCGGGATCCATTCCCATGGCTCATTTAAATAATTAAAAAAAAACAATGGTTTTGGGGAGGTGCGAGCTATGGGCCACGGGCCCTTCAAAATCCCCTAAATCTCGGGAACTCTTAATATTACTTCGCCACTTCTTGCCACGTCCCATGGTGGTGGCGCGTTGGTAGCTATGGTGGTTATGGGGGCGGAAGTCCCGGGGTCAAAACCGCGGGCTTTTCCTCCCACCGCATATGCATATAGTTTCATATATATGGTTGGCACGTTTTATATGGTATGTTTAACATATGGTTTGGGCACGTTTTATATGATATGTTTTAACATATGTTTTGGGTTTAACATATGGTTTTTTAACTTTGGCACGATTTATATGATATGTTTTAACATATGTTTTGGGTTTAACATATGGTTTTGAACTTTGGCACGATTTATATGGTTGGTTTTTGATATAACATTTAAATACCAAGGGGGTGCCTCGGTGTTGGCAAGGTTGAGGGCTATTCCCTTGACCACCCCTTTTTACCCAACCATTTTTCACCATCTTTGACGAAACTTCTACTATTGATATCTTTGTCATCTGGAGGTCGTTTTTCCCGAAACGAACATCACCGGAAAGCTGTTGACAAGCTCTTACACTTTGTAAGCTTTACTTTGCATTTTTAATACTTTAACTCTATCGAATTTTAAGATGATCCACTTGGATCATTCAAAGGAAAACTTACCACCCGTTGGTTGGGCCCTTACGAGGTAGATATTGTATATGACAATGGAGCTGTAAAAATCAAAAACAATTGACGATGGACAAGTCTCCTTTGTGGTAAATGGACACCGACTTAAATTTTTTCATAAGCCCAATTCCAAAGAGAATTTTCTACAAGTCATGCCAGCTGACAAGGCATTGGCCTTAGTAGATGGGGAAGCCCTCCCTTTTTCTTGAAAAGTTTTTTTAAATATTTCCTACTATATATATGTAAATAGTTTATGTTAATAAGGCAATTCTAAGAGGTTTTCTATAAGTATTTATTTCACCAGGAGTACATAGTTTCAAGATATTTCTTCACAACATTGTTATACTTGAATTTTATGTCTTCTTAAAGCATCAAATGAATAGTGGCTTACTATAATTAGCCATATTTTTGCAAAATTATCATTTTTAAGGAATTCTAAAGCAATTTCTCTTAAAACTCTTCACCACTATATAAGGAAGTGATACCATAACTATCAAGCCTAGAGGTATCTCGTACAGTTTTTCCAAGAAACCTGAGCAAGTAAGTCAAGTGTCTTTATCAAAGAGTAATAGGGAGGTCTCATTAGCAGTGAGTCATGGAAACATCATAATAATTACAAAAGAAGAAAGTGAGTTGAGCCTAGAAATACCTTTCTGTTCTTTCTTGATGGTACCATCCACTACACACTAAATAGCGTGATTATATCATATCTTTAAATAGGCCACGTCCGCTTAAGTACCCCTTACATCAAGACAACCACTAATAATATAACGGAAAGTCATCCTCTAACATCAATACCATCCCAATTGAAAAGAAAAATTATTTTCAGAGTTGTCCCCCCATATTCTTGCATAAGCAATCTTATATTAAAATCTTAAAATATGGAGGACTAGTCTCTAAGGGTTTAAGAGGATAACCCACCGGGATACTAAACAAGTTTGTTGGCAGTGGGTACTGGCCTATGGTATGACTAGGTAAACCCGTCGGACTACTAAACAGGCTTGCTGGCAACGGGGCATTCTACCTAGCGAGGATGGTAATCTGACAAAAATAAATAATAAATGTAAACTTGTCCTGATGTACATCATTACTTGCAGACAAATATGACATGAAGTATGTGTGGTTAAGCTAAGGTTAATGAACTCCATACACTTGGCATTGGGAAATAACTTTAAGACTATATTGAAACTCTCTTGCCTACTTCTTCTTATCTATATATAGGATCTCTTATCCTATAGGTGGGGCCATCTCCTAACTGTCTCGTTAGACCAATCTGTGAAATTTCATCTTTACACTTGACATACTGTAAATCTTCGGCTATTGGGGGATACTGACTAGTTTCCTATACTTTTGACTGTGAGGTGTCACAATACTTAGGTGTGGGGGAGGGGTTCAGGAGCTGACAAATGATCATTGCCTAGAGAAAAGAGTCTTTGCAAGAATTTTTTTATTATTACCATGATACAGGTTATTACATTGATAGTCATGTTATTTTTAAATGCTTAACTCCTGTGTGCTATACATTACTAAACTCATGCTTAACAAACCACTCTTTATTGGTTATTTAACAGGCCACTCTTTATTGGTTATCTTCCATTACAAGCTGCATACTGTAGGTTTGACAATACATGTTTTATGCTTTCTATAACCCGTTCATTATAGGTTTTGACATTATATGTCACATGCAAGAAGAATGAGTGAGCATGGAGCACTCCGCCTCTTCTCATTAACCACTATGGTTGTCAAAAACACTTCAAAATTGTAGGCTATCCATTATAAGATGGGGAAATGCACTTAACATAGGGGTACCGGATGAAGTACCGTATGAGGTGCCAGATGAGATGTTGTTTGAAGTGTCGTTTGAAGTGTTGTTGAATTGCATACCAGTAACTGTCATAGATTCTAGGTAACCATAATTCAATTCCATTCAATTATATTGGTTTCAGGCATTGATTAAAGATTCTTCATATGGTTATGATCAAATGTCCAAGTCAACGGACTTGGACATTAATCTAATTACGCACCAATACATTGCTCCAAGTCAAGCCTTTGAATTCAAATTCTTCACACATGGCAGCTCACGCGCACATGTGGGCAACGTACTCCACCATAAGAGCATCCAAAATCGGGTTGGGCACTCTATTATTTCATTTTCCCTTTCCATTTGCTCTGCCCTGCGTTAAGGAATCACACCCAACCTCTACCAAATTCACCCTCTGTTCTAATCGCACTCAGACTGTGATAAACCCGTGCCATCTCTTGGCCTGTTCTCACCCTTGCTTGGTAAAATTCACCCTCTATTCCAATTGCACTCAGACCATGCCCAATCTATGTCATTGCTTGTCYCAATTTATCCCTTGCTTKGTGAATTCAAACTCTTTCACAATGCCCAGAAGATACGAACCCTCCTCCTATGCAGACTTGTTTTCCATTCCAGAATTCACACAGTGCAGGGAAGTGTTCTTGTGTGYTGGCTAGGGGCCATTTCTGTCTAGTTTGCAAGGCCATGATGAYRGTCTTTCTATGCAATTTGAAGTTGGTTTTGATGGCAAGATAACACATGTAGGGTCTCTCAACTTTTCATTCATAGAAGAGTCAATTGTTGTTGCAACAAAACTCCCAAGAATAGGAGATAGATGGTTCAAGAATCATCAATTTCCGCGCTCAAGTTACAATAGGGTGTTTAAGCCCAAATTCGAGAGCATTTCATGAGCAAAAGGGTATCCGAAGGAGTAGATAAATCCAGAATTGGTTAACCCCCTCATCACCATCACAAGGTTAATTACATGTGAAGGTAGATACTCCACCTTCAAAGCTTGTCATTTTAGATTGCTGGCTCATTTTTTGTTCAACAAACCCTTGAAATTTCCCTTTTATTTTCTCAAAATCTTGGAGAAGATGTCTTCTCAAGTGAGGAAAAATATGACTAACCCCCACAATAGTCTCTTCCACCATGGTTTTATCAAACTCCTCATTATTACTAAACTAGAGAAACAGGGGCAAAGTTCGGATTCCTTTATCTACCAATTTGCAAACCCCCACTTGACAGTTAAGGCCGGTAGAAATACACTTAGCCTAAAAACTATCTCTCCATCCAAGCCTCACTCTCCAAGAACTCCAAACTCCATTGCACAAACCCTCTCTTTGCCAGAACAATACCAAAATCTTGTTGATATTCCTACGGGGGAAAAGACCAAGAACAAAGACCAAAAGAAGCCTATTATTGACCCCCCAATGCCTTCATTTTATATTGATCATACACCTAAGAATCCCCAAGAAGTAATGCACCAAGACTTTCCCATCATTCCTACAAACAAGAGGGGAGACAACCGATTTGGTGAGGGACCCCTTCAAAAGAGTACCTAGAACACAAGAACCAAGCCTTATGCAAAACCTCCACCTGCTTCAGATCCCATCCAAGTGTCCTCTAACCTTGAGAGCCCTCATAAGAAACCTAGAGAAGTCTTTGCGGATGGATTAGAGCCACTAAGGAAAACAAAATCAGAACCTACCTCACCTTTCCGATCTCCCATCACACCTACTTCACCCATGCTCATTTTAGATACTAAAATTGATAGATTGTCCACATCCCTCAAAGGATCTAAGCCTTCCTCAGAGATCATTGATTCTGTCCCAACCATAGAGCAGCTACAAAAAAAAAAACCATCAACTTCTTCAATAGTTGGAAGAGAGGAAGACAATAGATGTAAACCTTCATCATGACAATGCAGTCCTTCAGGAAAAGGTCAATTCCCTTCAGCGGTTGGTTGATGAAATGACTAAATCTAACTGTAGCCTCAGAGCATAATTGAAGCAACACAAGAGGCACAAGGCTAAGTCCACACAGCAAGAAGGAGAAGCTTCCAAAGCCGATCCTCCTCAACAAGCCTAGTTCCGAGGGGTAACTTATTTTTGTTTGCAGTGGGACCTGCAAAGTCATAGGTGTGGGGGTAATGTTGGGCTCGAGATATAATCATTTTTATGATGGTTATTATACATTTTTGTCGCATGTACATATATGTTTTACACGTTTTGAAGGAGCCTTTTGAAGAATTTTATGATAAAATGGTATAATCGGAATGAGGTACGTGTAATTCGTGTTTTATGATTAAATCAAGTTTAATTCATCATGTTTTATGGTTTCCAAGAGTTAATTCGTGCTTTTCTGTTGTTACAGAGAAAAATGCACCATGTTTCCAGTTCCATCACTTGATCTGGCACTCATTCCAGCACTCGTTCCGGTACCCAATCCATCACTCATTCCAGCACCTAGTATTGCACAAAAACACAAGGCGAGTTGGTGGTTATGGTATTGGCGGCCAATGATGGACAAATCGGGCACGTGGGTTTTTTTTATCATCGCCCCCTCCAGCTACTAAGCTCAAGACAACTCGATTTCAATTGTCCAAAGAGGGCGATTATTGGCTTCCTTTGTTTTGTTAGTTATGGCCGCATTTATTGTAATTTGCCAAATTTAGAGGTGGTTCAACCCTCCTGTGGTCGAACACCTAGGTTGTAAGCTTATAAATACCGATAGGATGGTCATTATATTGTTAACTAAGTAGCATAAGCATTAGAATTGTCAGAAACTCGTTTTACTCTATTTTGACATTTCACATTGCCACAACTGTGTTTTCATGTTTTCATGGTGAATCTGCCCTGTTGAAGTTCGAGGTGTGTTTGTAGGAGGTAGCCACGACTTGATGGGGGGCCCACCAGCAGTATGGTGATTGTATTTCTGTTGTTTATGCAATTTCTTAATTTAACTACTCTTTCTTATTTCCTATACGTGTGTGTTTTTTATCTAATTGATTAATTTGCTATAGCTTAATTGTCTTGCTTTTATTTTGCAGGTTAGATGATGATATGTGTTAGCATGTATTAGATTTGTAGATTAGGAACAAACTTGCAAGTTTCTACACTAACCTCGTGTGCAGTTAGTCATTAGATGATACTTTCTTTTATGATTTTATAGTCTAGTTTAAAACAGATTTTTAATTAGATAGAACAGAGTTTTAACTTGGGTTTCTTTGACAGGGATATTGATGGATGGATAGATTTAATTCCTGTTCTTATTTATAGTTTGCTTACTTCAGTTTTAGATAGATTTCATTTGCTTCGTTATTGGTTAATGTAATTGTCAATTTGTTTCTTGATATCATAGTTTAATTTATGTTTTTAATTCATCATAGCTTGAATGATTAGAATAGACATAGCATAGTTTTCCTTTATGCAATTTCATTTCATGGATTAAAATGAAATTAAATTCCTTAGTTAGATAATGATGATCTAATTATGATGTTAATGGTTTATACATGAATATGCAGGGTATTTAACATTACTTTTGTCATGGCTAAATTTTCGTTGGATTGTTTAATACATACCTTTCATTTTGCCATTGAGATTAGTGTTGAGTTTATACCGTTAGAATTGTCCTTTGTTGTCAAGTGTCATCGAGATATCATCCGTCACCACTGAAGGCATTCACACAACCACCAGCATTACATTTGAGTGTTTCATAGATTAAAGATAGTTTCTTGCTTTTGTAGATCAAAAAAGATAGTTTCTTGCTTTCATAGGTTAGAATATAGTTTTATTGTTGTTATAGGGTAGTTAGTCTTTTGCTTCCATAGATTTAAGAGTAGTTTTGTTTATTGTAAATTAGGCATTTAGTTGGTAGTCCTCATTGCTTTCAATAAAATGGATTTTATCTCATGCATTAGAAATATCTTTGGATCAAGCATTTAGTCCACTTGCCTCTTAGGCTAGCTAGTTGTTCAATGAGAAGTCTTTGCTTACTTGTCCCTTTGCTTTAGTAGGATAGATAGTTGTCTTTGATTACTTGTCTTTTTCTTTAGTAGGTTAGTTAGGTGTCTTTGCTTACTTGTCTATTTGCTTTAATAGGTTAGATAGGTGTTTTTGCTTATTTGCTTATTTAATTGCTTTCATAGGGTAGTTGCTCATTGAATGTAGGTTGGCAAGTTAAAAGTAGTTTTCTTTCATCATTTTTCTTAGTATTCTTAGTAGTTTACCTTTTCTTATTGTCATGAACTAGTTTGCTTTGAATAGGGTTTTTACTCGCTTTCTTAGGAACTATCCATCAGTCCTTGGCCCAAAAGTACTTAGGTTACCTAGTTTCAAGTTGCTTAGTAGGGTTTGCTCATTAGATAGGTTTTCTTGAATATATTAGTCTTAGATAGCTGCTTTCATTAATTAGATTATACTCCTACCAGCCTTTTACCTTTGGCATATATTTTGCTACAACTCTAAGTTTACTTACCCTGGGTTGACAATTTAATTGAGGGTAGTTTAGTGTCTTTTTTAGTACATATAAATCACCTAACAAAGCATATTCTCAAATATGACAAGTTGTAATATATGCAAGATATTAAATAGGGACATGACGTCAACACCTTTGTAGATAATAGTGGGCTAGAATAATGTTACATTCTTACTGTGATAATGCCTTAAAAAAACTAAAATAACCAACATTGTTTTCCAATTCAAGATCCACACCAAAAAAAATTCAAATCCCATAATATTCACCTCTGCCAATATTATAATAGGGAGGATGATTTGGTATATCAAACTATCAGTCATTTCAGGCGACTGGGGTGCACTTGGGGTACCTGTGAGAAAAGCTAATGCTTTGATGAAGATTTGTTTGTATTGCAACCTGTGACAGTAATTGTGTCCCATAAATCTTGGTTTAATGTGTTTTAATAGAAGATGTCCTCGAGATTTTTGCTTATTAATGCCAATATCTTTGAACCCATGTGGTGACTTGTCACTAATAAAATCATAATTAATTTGCATTGGGAAGGGTGCGAAGGTGGCGGGGATGGACGGGAGAGAAAAATTATTTGAAACATTTTTGAACCCGAGTGTCCATGAACCGCGAATCTGTGACAATAAGAGGTGAAGAATCGACTAAGTATGGAAAGGTGTGGCAGTCATACAGACTCATCGTAGGTAGAGTGAATCTTGTGAGTTCGAGGAGTCTGGGGTCGAATTGTAGATCACATAAGTTTTGGGTGAAAGATGTATATCATGGAACATGGGGGCATGAGAGTTCGATAGCGCCAACCCGGGAACCCGCGGTCATAAAATTGGATAAGTATGGAAAGGAATGGCGATCAGTCAGACTCATGATGTGAGGATATAGATGGAGATGAGGATCTGTCAATTCACCAACCTGGAAACCCACGATCATAGAAATGCAACTAAGTATAGAACCAGAAAGGCATAATAGAGGGGAAGAAGAAAAGTGAAAATGGGTAAGTATAGGAGAGGGAAAAGAAAGGGAGAAAATAACTTTATCCCTCACTCAACAACACTTAGTGTGATAATTATCAAGCAATGGAAACACATTAACTAGGGAAAAACATTTTCAGCTATGGAATATACTTGGAGCTTGCCAAACTCAGGTTCAAGTTTAAAGAGAATTTGTTTATATTTATTTCAATATTATTCATATTATTTTATTTTAATAGTATTTTTGTGTCCCAAATGTAAACCATGTTCCAATTTGAAGGGTGTTTTCGTCTCACAAATATTTCTCAAACCCATAAGCAATAGAAAAAATATATGACTTAGCATTTTTATATGCAATCATATTCTCAAATATGACAATCTATAATATATGCACAATATTAAATAAGTGCATGATGTCAACACCTTTGTAGATAATAGTGGGCTAGCATAATGTTACATTCTTACTGTGATAATGCCTTAAAAAAACTAAAATAACCAACAACTTTTGCCAATTCAAGATCCACACAAAAAAAAAATCAGATCCCATAATATTCACCTCTGCCAATTCGATAATAAGGAGGTTGATTTGGTAGATCAAACTATCGGTCAATTCAAGCGACTGGGGTGCCCCTAGGGAACCTATGAGAAAATCTAATGCTTTGATGAAGATGTGTTTGTATTGCAACCTGTGACAGTAATTATGTCCTGATAGTATTTAAAATGAACATTGGAGGATGATAATATAATCTCTCGTGAATCTTGGTTTAATGTGTTTTAATGGGAGATTTCCTCCAGCTTTTTTCTTATTAATGCCAATCTTTTTGAACCTATGTGGTGAGTTGTCACTAGTAAAATCATAATTAATGTGCATTGGGAAGGGCGTGAAGGTGGTGGGGATGGACGGAAGCGAAAAATGATTTGAAACTTTAGTGAACCCGGTAGTCCGTGAACCCGTGAATCTGTGACAAAAGGAGGTGAAGAATCGAATAAGTATGGAAGGTCAGGGTGGTCAGACGGACTCATCATAGGTAGAATGAATCTTACGAGTTCGAGGAGTCTAGGGTCAAATTGTAGATCACAAAATTTTTGGGTGCAAGATATATATCACGGAACACAGGGCATGAGAGTTCAATAGAACCAACCCGGGAACCTGCGGTCATAAAATTGGCTAAGTATGGAAAGGAATGGTGGTCGTTCAGACTCATCATGTGAGGATATATATATATGGAGATGAGGATCTGTCAATCCGCCAACCCAGGAACCCGCGATTATAGAAATGCGACTAAGTATAGAACCAGAAAGGGATAATAGAGGGGAAGAAGAAAAGGGAAAAACAAGTAAGTATAGAAGAGGGAAAAGAAAGGGAGAAAAGAATTTTATCCCTCACACAACAACACTTAGTCTGATAATTATCAAGCAATAGAAACACATTAACTATGGGAAAAACATTCTCATCTTTAAAATATACTTGGATCTCGACAAACACTGGTTCAAGTTCAAAGAGATTTTGTTTATATTTATTTCAATATTATTCATTTTATTTTATTTTAATAGTATTTTTGTGGCCCAAATATAAACCATGTTCCAATTTGAAGGGTGTTTTCGGCTCGCAATTTTTTCTCAAACCCATAAGCAATAAACAAAATATATGACTTAACATTTTTATATGCAAGCATATTCTCAAATATGACAAGCTTTAATATATGCACAACATTAAATAGGGACATGACGTCAACACCTTTGTATATAATAGTTGTCTAGCATAATGTTGCATTCTTACTGTGATAATGCCTTAAAAAGACTAAAATAACCAACAATTTTTCCCAATTCAAGATCCACACAAAAAATAATTCAGATCCCATAATATTCACCTCTGTCAATTCGATAATAGGGAAGTTGATTTGGTAGATCGAACTATCATTCATTTCAGGCAACTGGGGGGCACCTGGGGTTCCTATGAGAAAAGATAATGCTTTGATGAAGATTTTTTGTATTGCAACCTGTCACAATAATTATTTTTTTGATACATTGTTTAACGTGTTGAAACATTATTTTAAGTATTAAACTTCTTGCACCAAATTATTCATTGAATGATTTGTTGTTTCCCTCTGTTTTTTACCTTTATTATGTCACTTTTCTGACATTGGTGTAACATGAGGTAAGGATAACCCTCATCCATATCATCTTTCCAATCTCGTCATTCTCTTGTCTTCGTGAACCAACCCTCTAATTGATCAACAAATTGAAAAGAACGAGCATTCCAAACTTGTGGTGGCCTAGCTCTACCCTTTAGCATCCAAGGGTAGACTTTAGGACCAACAACAACGATGAAGTTGTTTACACAGATCTACAGATAGTTCAGTCAAGGAATAGAGAAAGTGAGTCGTACCTATAGTTTCAAGGATGTGTTTGCGTAAGAGAAGCATCGAAAATCTAAAGAGAAATCAATGGAGGGTTGTTGAAATAAAGTTATTGTACTGTCAATTTGAGCATAAGTATAACAATGATCTAACTTGAAATTTAATTTTGTGTGGTTGATAGAATATTTCCATTTGACTTCAGCTAGCATATATCTTTTTTTTTTTCAAAATATTCCAAAAATGAATTCTAGTAATTTCATTAATCAAGCAAAACTAGTTAAATGAAGTACATATTACATTTGTTCCACTGAGCCTACATTAAAAGGTAAGGAAGGTCTTGTATATTCTTTAAGATCATAGAAAAAAGGCTAATATATTGAATCTATTATCAAGTCATAATCCAAAAACCAAGCCCATGAGAACCTTGAACTACAACACCAAAGCACATGATCAAACGTTTGGCAAACACAACACAAGCAAAAATCAGCAAGGAGTGGGCATTGTATCCCTTCTATAACCAAACTCCCAAATGGGCACCAACAAATTCATTGATTTCTATATTCGTATGAACCAATATCACTATGAACATTTTTGCTTCTAATATTACTATGAACCAAGATCATGTTGACCTAGCAATGTTCTAACATTACTAGTTCTAGAAAAAACTAGCAGCGTTTAACTTAATGGACACTAAACAGTGCAAAATTTGCAAAATTATTGAAAATGCCTGATGGCCTTGTTCAGAAGAGCAAGTCATTTTGACATCTCAAATGATGAACCTAATTTATTCACAATTGGGTACTTTGTATGAGGTTTTTCCTAATGCTTTTCATTCTTGGCCTCAACAATCTTATGCGTGTCCAGTTCACTTTGCCATGGTAGTGGAAAACTTTATTCATATCTTGATTGGGTAACATGGATAGAAACAGATCACACTTGATTGGGTAACATGGATAGAAACAGATCACACTTTTTTGTTTCTTGTCAACGCATGATATGTAATTTGTTTTGGGGGGGTTCAGCCGATATGAAGTATGGCATTGTCTTCATTTAAGGTAAATTTGCTATGGACATAGAAGTCTCATAGAATGTAGACAGTATTTTCCTTTTTCTGAAGGTATACTTCATATGGAAATTTTGTCAACCCAGGAAGCACATCTTGTAATATAGGTTGTCTAATTGTACAGTGTACAATTGTGTTGTTGAGGGTTCGAATGACAGCGTTGACACAATGACTATATATGTAATGGAATTTTGCACCACATCGTAGATAATCAATTGTGCCATCATTTATGAATGCAGAGGAAAAAGCAGGAGAATTGCAATTGGCACATATAGGCTCGAAGGGGGTCGAGTAGGCATTTTTTGCAACAAGAACACCCTCAACCTGCACACATTAACATAGTAGTTAATATCTTGAACAATATAATATATATGTGTACAACAAAAAAGTTTCACAAAGCTGCTGAAGGAATTGTTTTTGTGTGTAAATCGTTGTTGGAGGTGTATATGTATATGTACAATAGTTGTGGAGCTAGTTAGTTTCTTGAGATCATGTACTATGTATGTTCGCAATTTTGTTATAAATGTTGCTTGGGTTGTGCGAAAGATTCCTTCTTTAACATCTCTTTTCTTCGTTATATTTTTTAACAACATAATTGGAAATTGCCCTTTATGCAATTATTGTTCCATTGAGGAAAATAAATCTGCATAGGTGTCAAACAATTGTAGTTGCACCATGGAACAGTTTAATAGTTATCTAAGATGTCTAAGATATATGAGCATGTCAAAGCAAAGGACAAAAAAAAAAGGTTTGGAAAATAGTACCATTGCCTTGTCGTTGTCCGAGTTTTTATATTTTATATGGAGAATATGTTGCGAGCCAACTTTTCTTGCAAATGTGACAGCTACACCAATGGTTCCAATTGGGTAAATGTCATTGTTCTCTGCAAATTGGATGATTGTTGTGTCCGATACAAAATGATATTATGAGCAAACCGCGGGAACTTTTTCGACAACACTTGTTTCATTGAGCAATATAATTCGATCACAATCACCACGGTCATATAGTGTTTTTGGTAATATATTGAAATTTGTAATGGATATCCCATTACCTGGAAAGATCTTCTTTGCATGTTTCTGGACAAGTTGTGTAGGGATAGTCTGTGTAACTGTCATCATGGCTTCGTTGTTTGTCATGTATGCATGCATAATGCATCTACTTTTTTTTTCCTTGTCTAAGTAGGTGATATACACGACCATTATGTCTTCGATGAACAGTTTTCCAGTTCGGCAGTTGTTCAAGCCTTATATTGATAGTATATTGGGTGGTATAAGTTTAGACCTGGTGACATTTTTTTTAATAGGAAAAGTAGTGTGAATGGCATCCTGTATATATATCCTTTTTTTTCATCAATGTACAAGTAGATGCACAATTTGGATAAAGTATGTAGGTTAGAGTTTTGTAACCATACCTCTTAGTCTCTTGACCTTGCACTATGTTGGGCGTCTCACTTGTACTCGTTGATAGTTCTTGTGAACTAAAAAACATGTGTTGTAAATGACATAAACATATTTACCATGGCATAGTTGAATAAATAATTGAGGATGTGTGTTTCCTAAACATAGCAAGAGAATAATCTATGAATATTTACCTTTGGCCTTGTCGTTGTGTTTATGTTTGTGATGATTGAATACTCATGTTCATGTCACTTGTCCAACTTTTTTTTATGAAAACATGTGTACATCGAACATGACAACAATTAAATATGCATATGCATTGTATATTGTTCATAATTGATATGGATGTACATTAAGAACATGCATTGTGTTTGATTTAGTATTATTGTTGGTATACCTTTTGGAAGATTGTACTTCATCTTCCTCAGCTGTGGCACATAAGGCTTCACCCTCTTGTTCAACTAGTCTATTTTTTTTCAATCTAGCAATGCAGAGAATACAATGGACATGAAGCMAAGTTGCTATGTAGGAACACATGTAAAAAAGATTGAATACAATTTTTTTTATTTCAATGTAGCAGCACGGAAAATACAATTGACATGAAGATAAGTTAATATATCAGAAGATATGTAGTATCTACATATAAAAAAAAATGAGCTACAAATCAATAGAATGAATATACAYAGAATAAATGAAATACAAAGCAATGGAATATGGAATATGGGTAGAAGCATGCACCTTTGTATGTCTTCTTCTACATTTATGGTTAAGAATTCTTTGTCTTGTCCAGTTATTATGTTCATTTCAATGAAGGAAAGCACAAAATACAATGAACATGAATGTAAGTTGGTATGTAACGAAAAACAAGGAATATTTACATATAGTAAACTAGAATCAAAGGAATAGAGTAATAGATAGTGTTAGAAGCATGTACCTTTGTTTTTCTTGATCCATGTTTGTGTCTATATAGAATTCTTTATGTCCAAAATCTATTACAAACCAGAAAAAACTAAGAAGTTGGATGATTCTAGCTGAATAATTTAGTTTTGTGCAACAAGTTAGCCAGATATGCTTTGAGACATAGAAATATGATTTTGTAATATTCTTGATGTATATTTCATAATTCAAGTACAATACAAATTGTATCATGATCAAACCAACATGTGTCTAAGATAAAGAGGTTGTATTGTGAAATGGGCACATTTGACCATACATGGTCAATAACTGTGTTTTGTACATGGTTTATCTTATCCAAAAGAAAGCAGAGACGGTAATTGCACATGTAGTTTTCCAATTCTTTTGTTCTGGCATTATTTTGTAGCATGTCAATATTGAAGTCTCCTAGAATGATAATGGTTTCGTTCAGATGTAAATGTTGTAATGCATTTGAAACAACATTCAATATGTTGGGAAAGGTTGCATGTGGAGCGGCATAGGGATTCAATATTGCAATTTTTGATTCATGGAAGATTACTCTTGCCAGCACCATCTCAACATTGTTTTCTTCGAAGTACATATGCTCCAAAATTGTTACATGTTTTTTCACTAATATCATCACTCCATGTGTAATGTAACTTGATATGCAATTGTGATTTGGAAATTCCTTGTTTTGCATGCATAATGTCATGTATGTTTCCTGCAAGCACAGAATATCAGATTGCATTGTGTCATAGTCATTGAGTATATCATCCATATGTGCATGTAGGTTGCATGTGTTAAGTGAGATAATTGAATTTGTTTGTATGGATTGGTAATCATATTGTAGATGTCATTTTGCACTAGTCCTAAGGCGTTGCATCTCAATATCAACTTTATTTTTGACTTTGAAGTTATCTTTTGTAAGAGCGCTTAGAAAATACAAGGAGTCTATGCTTCTGACACGTGACAACTTTGTGTACACAAGTCCATGTATTTGAATTCTAGCAGGGTCAAACGCAACACTGTCAAGTGTTAGCCCTTGTGATCTATGGACTGTATGTGCACATGCAAGTTTAATTGGAAACGGTTTTTGAATCTTCAGTTCACCTTTATTTTTCGATGTCGATATTGGTTTTGATATTTGTAAGATAGGTGTCCAATCATGCATAGTGTTTGAATTATATAGATAAGCTAACTTGTTTGCTTGTTGGTGGCCAATATGTGGGTGATGGGACTTAATCGAGAGGACATCAACTTTTTATGTTTTGGTACAAGCTTTGAGTATTTCATCTACACCATTCACCAAGCCATCTTGTGAATCATAGTTGCAGGCATATATTTCAACTAGCATGTCTAATTTCAGGACAAGTTGCAAAGGAAAAGTGTTTGTATGTTGATGACACGATACATTGTCATGGTTGTATTCTTCAAGGTCAATTGAATTGATGATGATATCATCGCCAGGCATGAGCGATAGCATGTACCTATTATGCAGTGAAACATCCCTATTCTTGTAGAATATGTAAGGGAAGGTTGGGTCTGTTGGTGCAGGTCGCCTATACCTTGAATTGATATATGTTAAATCATCACATGTTTGGTTGTTTGTCTGCATTCTATTCAAAATTGCAATAAATGTTTCATTTGTCTGGCGCATTGTAGGATGTAATTCAAGGCATTTTATATTATCTTTCCAAAATTCACACATCATTGTTTTCATATTGAATGTAGGTTGTTCAAATATCAGAGAATCTTAGATGGGTTGCACCTGGTAAAGATCCCCACTAAATATCATGTCAATGTCCCCAAAGTATTTGGTGTTCACATGTTTTATGTTTCTCAATCGATTGTCAATGGAATATAAGAAGCGACTTCCAATCAAAGATGCCTCATCTATGAAGACAATTTGTAGTTTGTAATAAAGCTTAGACAAGGTATCTAACATTTCCTTGCTGAGTGGAAGAAAATGTGACTTGTTAAAAGGCATTAAAAATGCAAAGTGGATTGTTGTTCCACCTGCATTATATGCATCTTTTCCTGTATATGAAACTATTAGTCCCTTTGATTTCATATGATTAGTTGAATTGTTTGAATCATAGATTTGTATAAACATTTGGAATAGTGGTTTTGCTATGAATGTCTTGCATGTTCTTGCCTCGCCTGTAAGGAACAAGTACACAGGAGTGTGCATGTTTAAGCATTTTTTAATTGCAATGTCATTTAGGATTGCTTGATGTTCTCGATTCAATAGTTGTCTAACTCTATAGTATTCGTTATTTTCAATAAATAAAGGATTTTTTATGAATTGGAAGCCAATATTGATACATTTTTCAATGGCAGTTGCTTGAGGACAAGGAAAATATTCTTGCAAGTCGTAGGACTCACAGAGAGTTCTAGTTGTTTTATGGTTTGTTAATGTCTGATCAACATTTTCAGGGTTTTCTAGTTCATGAACTGCACTTTCTAAATCACCCCATGTTGGATTGACATTGTATGTAAATCTAGATTCATTGGTTTGTACTATAGTCTCATAAGCAATTTATGCAACTTCCCATGTAGGGAATTTATGTTTTAATGTGTTTTCATTTTGATAAAATGTAACGTACAACAATAGTTTTTCTCTACAATAGTTTTCATAGTCGATGTGTTTGTTGTATTTGACAAAGCGTATTACATTTGGTTTTTTTCTTTTTGATATGGGTGTACCATTTTTTTTGTAATGCAATACAAACTCTGTAAGGAAAATATGCTTAACAGGAGATGGATGCTGGAAGTAATAATAAATGATAGAGAGGCATATCACGTCCTCTGAATTATTAGGCTCTTGTTCTAGCATAGATGGTGGTTTAAGCACGAATGTGCATTTGTCAAGTGGAGATATGTTTATGAAGACACATTTCCTTGAACTATAATTCAGAGGCAGAGAAAGTGCAATGTGGACTACTTGTTGAGCAAACATTTGTTGAAGATTAAGTAATGTATTTCCAAGTGTACGTATCATTTGCATAGCATCAACATGACTTTTTTCATGTTCTATGTGTATTCTTCTAAATGCACTTGTCATAGATTTTTCAACCTTTCATGTACGAAGTACAATATGATGTTGCAGCATATGCATTGAGGACATAATGTGCATCTGTATTTGCATTCCACATAATTGGCATGTCCTTGGAGAAATTGTTGTTCCAAATATGTGAAAGGTTTAAGGAAAATTGTTGGATGTTTAAGTGTAGATTGTATCACTTGGATGTACTCATCTTCTGTTAGATTTAGTTCTGCCAAGAAGTCTTCGAAGTTCATTAAGCCATCAAAGTCTCGTTGTTCTAGAAATCTCAATGAGAACATTGTCATCTAGACTAATTGGTTCTATGATTCTTGTTGTTCTCATTGGCGGCACAGGTAAGTTGTATCTGCAATATGAATGTTTTTTGTTTTTTATAGCTTCTTGTATGATAATGTCTATGAACTTTGGCAAGTTCTAGATTCAAATGATCTGTGTTAGATGTTCTGTATTTGTTCAGAAACTACTCAATTTGTGAGTTGTTGTCATTTCCATAGACTGGTGCACCCTCTATCCATAACAATGTGTGGTCATGCTCACTCCCTCTATTCTGTAACTCAGTCACAAAATAGTAGTATGATATTTTTCCGAATGACGTTTCATCATGACATATCAATTGCCTCAAATCATTTATTTTATGTATGTAGTAATGAGTACATGTCACTGGGTATTTTCTTATGAGGTAGTCAATGTCATCATTTTCCAATGTATCAGTTTGTTTTTTCCTTTTCCTATTCCTATACAATGCAAACATCGTAGCCACCAACGGATCCCAGTGATTCTCTGCACTTGTAAATGTGATGAAAAAATTTGGGGGTCCCAATTGTCGGATCATTGCAAAGATAGTTGTCTTGTTTTGTTGCAAGTAGTCAGGAGAGATTTGAATGTTTTTGAAATCTATGTATCCAATATCATATTTTAGGATTTTTTCTAGGTTTTCTTTGTACTTGACATCTCTGACCAATAAATTTCTTCCTTGTAGCTGGCCTTTTCTTATTCACACCCACATGCAAAAGATAACTTGCTAAATTAGTATGTGCATTGTTTTGAAAAACAAATTTGTTATGTGAGAGGAGAAGTCACTGCTTGAATGTAGCAGTTCCCATCGAACTATTTTTTGGTAACTGAATCATTTTGTGATGTCACTGGGACGTGGATCTCCATAGAATAGTGTTGGGAAGTTCATTTCATCGGTAAATTTGTCCTTGAATATTCCAAGTGGACGTTTCCCTTCAGCAAGTGCAATTTCGACAATCTTGTCTTGCAAGTCATGAATGTGTTGTGAGTTAGTGAATCCATGTATCAATGTTTCAGCGGGTATTTCATTCTCCGATTCATTGCTTGTATCAAATTCACTAGTAGTGTCAAAATTTTGTGCAGAGTTATCATTTCCTTGTTCAAGAACATTGTTCCAGTTATCATTTATACAAATGTTGTGTGCTTTGTATAGGGCCCTGGAACATAATTCTTTTAATGCTTTCATGATAATGTGCACACGCACTTTACTTGTCTAGTATGCATTTTTGTATTGCAAACATCTTTTGAGAGCTACAACAATTGTCATTGTCTCGCTAATGAATTGTGGCAAGGATTTTTTCACAACATCTAGTTGGACAGGCACATTAACAATTGATCATGTTAATCCCATTTTGGGTCGTTTATAGCCCCAGGGTCTTATTTGTGCAAATGAAATTCACAGAGACACAAGTCTCTATTCAAGTTCTGTAAGTGTACTTACATCCGGTAGTGGTGTGTTACATCTTATTTGGTCGGGTGTTGCAAAGTGTGGAAATTTTCCAATTTCAAGTGATTGTTTGCATGGAAGATAAATATTTCTACTGGAAAATTTTCTATCATTTAGTGTCAAGCCGAGGTATTCATTTTACAATTCAGGGGTGAAAGACTTAGTGTTTTTTGAGAAATTCAATTCCTCACAAATCGCACATGCAATGGAAGGAGTGTCTTTAATTTGTTTCATATAGATCTGTCTTGCATCTCTCTTTCCTAGACAAGGATGCATAGTAAGTATTTGTTGGTTTTCAATACTAGGAGTGCATGGTGTTGGCTCT
>JASDQU010374524.1:12907-28447 GCA_032191745.1 Picea mariana
ATGGGAATGTCTATGGGGATGATGGTGATGTCTACTAGCACTTTTTACTTCTCTCTTCTCCTCTGAAGATTCGTGACTCTCAAATCTACTTGAGTCACTCTCCTTAACCAATTTCTTCTCTATTCTATTCAAACCTTCCAATAGCTTCATGTTGAAGTCATCCTGCTGCTCTTTGGCTTTCATAAGCCTTTCATTATTAGCTTTATGGCTTTGGACATCCTTCTGCAAATTCTTAATGGTCTCAGCCATATTCATATCTTCATTCCTTTCTTCTCCATGTCCATTGGAGTTCGTTCCTTCCATGCCCAAATGGACATCCATCCCTCTACTCTTCTCTGGATGACTGTAATTCCCCTGTGCCTCTTCCATTCCTACGGACTCTGCACTGGTCTGTCCTGACCGATTTGTTGTTAATTCTGCAAAAACGTGCAGCCATCAAAACTAATCAAACTAACCAATCAACAATTCATGAGAATATGCACCATTTCGATTCAACATACACATCAACATTATCACTCCCGGTTTCCTGGTGTTATCACCATGACAATTCTAGATAAAACCCAAGTCTTGAGAATACTGACGCGTAGTGTCTTCCGAGATACACTTTCACAAGAAGGTGGTATTGTCGAAACCACTTTCGCCAAGACGCGGTATCACGTGTCTCAACATGTCAAATCCACCACTCATGAAGTGGGTGACGACTAGTCAGATCACCCTGTTCCATTCGTTCAGTACTTCGCAGCCATGTGACATCAGCTGAACGTCGCCATGTAACAAACTCAAAAGCTAATCATTCGAAATGAATTGGCCGAGCATGGCAACCCAATGCTCTTGTACGTAATCTGCATGTGCTTCATAAATGGAGTTCTATAATTACCACTCCCCAAGTATGAAGATATTTGTGTATCCATAACTGTAGTAATCTTCAAGTTGCTTGACTTCCTGCTCTCTGTAAAGACACATTTCGGTATCCCCAACTTGAGATACATGGACAAAGCTAAGTCGAGTGAGACTGGTTATTCGAGCAACATGCTAGGCTTTCCTGCGAATAAGGAGGAAAGGGTCCTTGTGCACCTTCTAGCAACTAAGCTCCACACAGAGCCAGTTATAGACTCACGATTGGAAGTCAGGCTAAATCCCACTATAAAGGATTTAGTCATCAACAGGTCAGTCGCTAAGAAGAAAAGGAGTAAGCGACATAAGAAGGAGGAATCTACGGTTAAAGCGGCCGAAAGTGTTGGAGAAAATCAATCGGTCTGGTTAGACTCCTCTTTAAAGGCGGAGATCGCTAAGATGAAGTAAGTCTTCAACTAAGATAGCATGTCTCAACGAATTTTGAACAACCGGTGGGGGAGGTAAAGAGTACCAGAGATGCCTGTTCTTCAACGACCCTTTTTACAACAGGCTAACTGCTGTCATCACCCTTTTATAATTTTGTGATTAATATGATTATATAAATATAGAAACGGATTTTTTTTAACTGTTTTATTACAATTTCTATTTGGTGATGTTATGACTCTTGTTTTCTTTTATAATAGTTTTTCTTGTAATCTTATATTTTATTTTCATCTGTCTAAATCAGAAGAAATTAAAATTCAAAATTCTTTTTAATTAATGCTTCAATGCGGTTATGTGTTTATTTTTCTTTTATTATTATGCAATTTAAACTCAGACTCCTTGCCTTCCAAGCGACTTCCTGCGCATTAACTTGACCTGTTCATTTATATTATCATGCATAGCAATATTACAAGGTAAACTCTTCTCCGCACACCTAAATCTACTGCGCGTTTCTTCTTGGTCATACCGACTACTTACGCGCAATATTCTGGCATTGTGTGCCAATATCCACTACGCACAGTTTTGATACTGCGCACCGATATTCTACATGCATTTTCATTCTATGCATGCACCATGTCAAGTTTAACATATTCCTTCACGCTCAAATATCCGCGCACACTACTGAATACACTGTCGCGAAACAACTTATACTCGTACTTATGCGCGTACCAACAAAACTCCTCTGCGTTAAGCAATACTTACGCACCCCATGTGCACCTTACTATGTGTGTGCTTACCGTGCAAGGCTAATTTCATCACGTGCATTTACACATAATAATCTTCCGCGCGGCGCCACAATTTACCGCGCACACTGGCATGCCACCGTTTCCTGTGCGGTGCTAAATTTACCACCACACCAGTACGCCAACCTTTTCTAAGGACACTCTATGACTCTAATTCTAGTCACTTCGAAGTTACTTTTCTGTGAATATTCACTTCGATTGTACCCTTCTAGTCCATCCAACCCTAGTGTTGAACTGAGGCTCTGATACCATACTGTAACGACCCCCTCGACCATCCTGAGGTTGATGTACGCCACTCCAGAGCAACCACTCATGCTCTAACACCAGTCGGTAACATTCCCAGCCATTAGGCCGGGACATGTTACTCTGGGGAACATCTTTCGTTCCCATACTGCGGAACATATAGTAGCATACCCAGTAGTCAACTAAGCAATGCCACCTAAATTTACTCTTTAGACTGCATGCAACTAAAACATATACATACAACACGCTCGCGGAAGCTTTACATCTAACATAAACAAACAATTACTATTTGTAACACGAATTTTATATTACAAATAACAGTGATTACCGATATGCATCATTTACAGAAAATTACCCATAAGCACACAAGCATTCATAGTCACATATATGATAAAATCATAACATGGGCATGTAAATAACAAAACAACATATCCATATATCATACAATTGGTACTTATCTTAGAAAGGTTGTCACCAACTACTTACAGACCATCCAAGAACCTCCCAACCATAGATTCCACTGTTCATCACTCTCAACAGTGAATCACCCCCGAGCTGGGACTGAACTCCACCCAGGATAAAGGGATTCTTATCCAGGCTAAGGATCATGGACAACAGGAAAGACTCTATCTTAGGTGCTCACTCAACTAACAACCTACAACCTCTCATTCCCCACATGCCTATCCCACCCAAGGAAGTGTGCCCCTTCTCTGTTCAACAATCCCTCGACTGCCCCACTTCCCTTCCAAGGCTTCAGCAACAAGCCGGACCGGAAGTCTCAGAGCGTTGTAGTTGTAGTTTAGCACCAACGGAAATCAATCCCAAACAATTCTCTCGCCCAGAGAACTTCTCACGGGCCTGACAACCCACTTCTTCAATCCCGCTCCAAGCTAACCAGGTACACCAACCAAAAGGGATGAGGAAACAGGTTTTGGAAAGGTGGAATGGTTGTCTCAAGGATAACTGAATGTATGAGTGAAATGGTCATGGAGTCATTGACTGGATAACTGAGTGTGTTTTTGGAATCACCGTGAACTCTCTGTCAAAAATGATGGTCAGCCCGATGGTTCCCCCCCTCTCTCTCTGTTTTTCGTTCGTAAGGTCTTCCTCCCGAATAATCCCCCCTGAGCTAAGTTTCCCCATGATATGAATGCATGTCCCCAACTTGACACTTGTCACATCGGAAGTTACTTTTCTCCACTTGTCCCCAACTTTAGAACTCAGGATAAAATTATCCATACTTTATGTTCTGGAATATTAATATAATATTCCCTTGACTTTTGGTCCTCCCTTTCCCTAACTGGTGAAGTTCAGTCCCCCATCTCTTTTATCGTGGTCGGTCTGTGTGCAGTGATGTATTTTATATTAATCATGAGTCATGTACAAAGTAGGCGCATTGGCCCTTGACATCTAAGCGTTCCGGCCTAATACCAAAACATAAACATTATGGCTTATAATATTGGCTCACCAGCCTATAATGCATATTTTATACACAAAGGTTTGCTGACCTTAATATTGCGTGCACTTAGTTACTGCGCACTGTATCCTCTATCTTTAGGGTTGCACGCACCTTAGTTACTGCGCACGGTATTCAGAAATGTGTACATTACATCCCTTTACTACGCAGTATATGCACGCACCATGCCATGAAAGGTGTATTACAAAAATGATGTCTAAACAGCTCACTAGCTTAAATATACTTGGATTATATTTACATTTGGGTTCAACCGAGGGATATTACATGAGGGGTTAGGTCCCTAACATGCCCTCCCCCTTGAAGAACAACCTTGTCCTCAAGGCTTTAGATGAGGGAATTGTTGTAGAATGGTGGCTCGATCCCAGGTGGCATCTTCTGGAGGTGTGTCTTTCCATTGAACTAACACTTCCTGGATGGTGCATTGATGGAGACGACGCTCTCGTTGGGCCAAGACTGCTTGTGGCTGCAACCATATGGAACCTTCTTCATCCAACTCAGGAAGACTAGTTTGAGTTTGGCACTTATTTCCAATCACCTTCTTTAATAAGGAAACATGAAAAACAGTATGGAGCTTTGACTAACTGGGTAGAGCTAACTGATAGGCCACCGAGCCCACAAGCTTGAGCACTTGATAAGGACCATAAAATTTAGGTGCAAGTTCCTGACAATGGTGAGCTTTGAGGGAAGTCTGCTTATAAGGTTGTAGTCAAAGAAATACCTGGTCCCCTTCAACAAAATGGCATTCAGAATGACCTTGATCTGCTTGTTGCTTCATGTCATTCTGAGCCATGACCAAATTGTCTTTAAGGGCATGAAAAATAGCCTCCCGGACTGTAAGATTTGTGTCAACCTATTGAACCTTCGAGACCCCTGGCATATAGGAGAGAACTGGTGGGGGCTTTTGGTAGTAGACTGCTTCAAAATGAGTCATGCAAGTAGTTGTATGGTAATATGTGTTGTACCACCATTCAGCTAGGGGTAACCATTGAGCCCACCGATTTTGCCACTCAGATGCAAAACACCTCAAATATGTTTCCAAACACTTGTCGAAAACTTCCGTCTGGCCATCCGTCTAGGGGTGATAGATATGGTGAAATGCAATTGGGTGCCCTATAGCTTGAACAACTCTTGCCAAAAATTGCTAGTGAAAGTGGGGTCTATGTCAGAGACAATAGAATTAGGCATGTCACGAAGCTTGAAGATATTATCCATGAAGAGTTGAGCCATTGTGGTGGCTTTGAATGGGTGTTGAAGAGCACAAAAATGAGCATATTTGGAGAGACAATCAATGACCACCATGATGACTGACTTATTGCCTGATTTATTTAAGCCTACAATGAAGTCCATAGAAATATCTCACCAAATAGCAGTGGGGATCAAAAGTGGTTGGAGTGTGCTTGAAGCTTTGACAATTTCTCCCTTGTTGCATTGATAGACCTCACATTCATCCACAAAGGTGTGGACATCTTGTTTCATAGGTTTTGGTAAATCCAGAATGCCCTGTTGTGGGTGAGGCATGAAGTTCAGAAAGCATTGTGGATTTAAGTTGGGATTGCTTTCATAAATACAAACGACCTTTGTAGCGAAGCTCTTCATTATGCCAAGAGTACCCTGGAGAGAGTGAAGAATTGTGTTGCAATTGGTGGACCAGGCTAGAAATTTTGGGGTCTTGCAACCATTCCTGACGAACAATGAAGGTACAATGGTGCTTGGAGCCAATCTGGTACAATGAAGGAGAGGGAGAAAAGGAACCCATCTTCTTCATATTTCTGGGAAAGAGCATCAACCACTACATTTTCCTTTCCCTTCTTGTAAATGATCTCGTAATCATATCCAAATAGCTTGGTCAACAATTTTTGTTGCACCGGGGATGAAATTCGTTGTTCCAGAAAATACTTGAGACTCTGATGATCAGTTTTGATTTGGAATCATTGACCCAATAAGTAAGGGTGCCAGAGATCCACAACATGCAGAATAGCTAACATTTTCTTTTCATAAATGGATTGGCCCAAATGTCGCTCTAAAAGTTGTTTGCTAGTGAAGGCAAAGGGCCTACCATCTTGCATGAGGACGACTTCAATTCCTTTCCTGCAAGCACCACATTCCAATACGAATGTCTTTATGAAGTCTGGGAGTGCTAAGACAGGGGTAGAGCACATAACATCTTTTAAGGCTTGGAAGACATGATCTGCAGCTAAAGTCCAAGTGAAATCATTATTTTTAAGGAGGGAAGTGAGAGGAGCAACAACCTTTCCATAATTCGGAACAAACTTCGTATAGTAGCCTGTTAAACCTAGAAAACCACACAAGCTATTAAGAGTTTTAGGGCGAGGGCAATCTTGCATTGATCCAGATGGATATTGGTGGCCACCCACCTATTCCAACTAGCTCCCCATGTCCATTTTTGTTCAACATGTTCTTCTGTACTACTTTGTAATCGTGGGTTCTACACTTCTGGGACTGTTTGAAGCCCCACACATCCTCCAGGTGGATACAGGTGGCCTCTCGCCTAGTCCAACTGGCTTATTTTGTATGTTTTCATGTCAGCACATCTTGTTGTACTTCAGGGGTCGTTTTGGTGCTCTAAACGTTGTTTTTTTGGCTCGCCACAGTCAAACTGTAGATGGAGTTAGAGTTTGACGATGGAATGTCCTGTTCTCTGAATGACCTTTCCAATGGGCTATCATGTGCCTAAAACAGAGGTCGTATGCAAAAGTTACGACCCTAGGAAATTGAGGTACTGAATTACACCAACTTACCCATAAGGCCCACATGACTTTTGACGTTTCACCTTTTAGGGTTAGGTTTTTGGATGTCTAGGGTTTTGGCATTCATGATTAATATAAAAAAAAGGCCTTTGGAGCCTCATTGTAATCCATTCTACTAAGACCGATGCGCATAGCAGCCACATCTCTTCACAGAGATAGCTACCACCATTCGAGCAAGTTTCAGTTCTGCAGTTTTACAGTTTCAACCTATTTCATTATTTAATAGAAGATATTGTTCACTAGATATTTGTGTTATTATTCATATCTCTATGTTTATTGTATTCAGTCTATTAATCAGTTCGTTCCGCTCCTAAATCTGGATCAGTGGTATCAGAGTGGTCTGCTCTTCATTTGTTTTTCTTCGTGCATGTCCCCAATAAGGTCTAGGTACAAGAAGTTGGGACTCGAACCAATCAATCCATTACAAGATCGGTCACACCGAGCCTGACAACAACCCATGGGAGACAAAAAGAAATATGATGGAGCAGGAGATCTTATTAAAATCTTTCTCGAGGAAGCCCTCATGTGACAAAGGAATAAAATGATGGGCAACTTCATGTAGATTCTTCAACGATTTCCCATGGGAGAAGCATCCTCATCAAGAGGCCATGCAACCCCCTTTAAGGTAATTTTGATATTCCATTATTTGAAGGACTGATAGATGCAGATGTTGTAGATAAATGGTTGAATCTGCTCAAAGGATATTTTTCGGTCCACAATTTTTTCGATAGGGAAAAGATCACTTTTGCACTCCTCAAGGCCGTTCCCCATGTTAAAGACTGGTGGGATACTTACTCTAAGCAAAGAGTCGTGGAGAAATCTACAATGTTTATGGTGGCCCCTACATGGGATTCCTTTCGGGACGCCATTAAAGAACAATACTACCCTGTTGGAAGCTACGAGGACCAGTACACCAGATGGACCACCCTACATCAAGAAAGGGACCAGATAGTACCAGACTTCACCAAAATTTTCCATACCCTACGCACCAAATTGGGTATCAAAGACTCTGAGCGTCATCTAGTGCTCAAATATCGTGGTTGTTTGCATATATACATTCAAATAGAAATGGAGTTCTTGGACATCGCCTCATTGGGCACAACTTATAGATACGCTGTCAAGATCAAGCAAAAATTTAAGCAAAAACGACGAGAGTTTGGACCTGCAAACCCCTCACAGCCGAAGCAGGGAAAAGGAAGCCCCAACCCACACAACAAGGAACCAAGTCTAGATGGTCGCCCTCGGGGCAACTAGTCCAAGCCGTAACACAAGAAGGGCAACGAGAAGACGAAGAAGGACACGAGAAAATGGTGTGATTACCATAGAATTCCTTGGCACAACACCGAAGAATGTCGCTCCAAGCAGTCCCTCGTGGCCGAGCTGAAGGCTTCCGAGTCAGAGGTCGATTCTGATTCCGAGTCAAATCTTGAAGGAGGGAAGCAGATTATCGATGTTGAAGCCAGTGCCACTATCACTACCACCAAAGTCCGCCCAAGTGAACCATAAGAACCAGAGGAAGGGGAATGCCTCTTTCACTCATAGATGTGGGTCAAGGGGGCTCCAAATCATTTCATTGTTGACAGTGGTAGTCGGAAGAACTTGATTTCAGAAGAGGTCATCAAACGGCTGGACCTACCAACGACATCACACCCGTATCCCTACACCATCGGTTGGCTTTGCCAAGGAAGAGATCTCTGTGTCAGCCAACAATGTCGTCTACCCTACGACATCAAGCCTTTCAAAGATGAAGTACTGTGTGATATTGCTACCCTTGAAGTTTGTGATGTTCTTTCAGGGAAACCATATTTGTGGAAGCATCATGCTATGTATGAGTCTAGACCCTGCAGTGTAATTATTACTTTGGGTAGACAATTGTACAGGATCCTAGAGGTAGCGCTTCCTACTGCTATTTCTTTAATCTCTGCTAAGCAATGCAGTAAGGTCATTTCACAGACCGGGAAGTTCGTCTTCTTTGTGATTCGTGCTCACACCAAGCAGAAGGTCGCGGCCACATCCGTGGCCTCTACACAATGCCTCTCTTTGCAACATAAAAAATTGGACGGGATCACGGAAGAATACATAAACGTCTTCTCCTCACCTACATGGGTACCGACACACTGCCAAGTCAAGCATCCAATTGATCTGACCCCCAGTGCACCTCTACCTAATGGACCAGTCTATCAGCGCTCGTTGATGGAGAATGACAAATTCAGGCATCAGATTCGAGAGCTTTTTCGAAAGGGGCACATCAGACCCAACTCCTCCCCTTGCAAAAGCCCAATTGTACTGGTGCAGAAGAAGGAGGGGACTTGGCAACTCTACATTGATTACAGAGCCTTAAACAAAATCACAGTCAGGAACTGCTACCCCATTCCCAGGATTGATGACCTTCTTGACCAACTCAAGGGGGCCAAGTTCTTCAGTAAGATTGACCTAAAGTCTAGCTACCACCAGGTTCCCATCGAATCAACTGATGTATGGAAGACAACCTTCAAGTCTAAATAAGGTCTCTACAAATGGCTAGTCATGCCCTTTGGCTTAACAAATGCACCAACCACTTTCATGAGATTGATGGATGATGTATTGAGAACCTTCACCAACTCCTTTGTGGTAGTATATTTGGATGACATCCTCATCTTCAACAGAATGTGGGAGGAGCACATGCGACATATTCAACATGTTTTGAGCACTCTACGACAGCACAAGCTTTATGCCAACTTGGAAAAATGCTCTTTTGGCATGAACATGGTCCAATACTTAGGCTACATTGTTGATGACATGGGGTACATTTTGATCCAGCTAAGATCCAAGTCATCTGTGACTGGATAGCCCTAACCACATTGACCGAGCTTCAGAGCTTTTTTGGACTAGCCAACTTCTACTGACGATTCGTGTTGGGATTCTCCCATATTACATGGGCCCTCAACCAGGTGACCAAGGGAGGTAGTAGGGCCAAGTTTGTGTCGGGGAAGGAAAAACAACGAGCATTCGATGATCTGAAGCATCACTTATGCTCAACTCCATCTGTAGCAACCATTCGAGATTGAAACTGATGCATTTGACTATACTGTGGGCATAGTTCTCACTCAGCATGGGTATCTGGTGGCATACCATAGTGAGACACTCTCCGATACAGTCCGAAAATACCCCACCTATGACAAGGAAATGTATTCCATTGTACAAGCCCGTCGTCAATGGAAACATTACATTATGGGGAAAGAGACGATCATACACATTAATCACAAGCCTCTGCAGTTCATACAGACACATGGGAAATTGTAGAACGACTGCCATCAGAAGTGGTCCACCTACTTGCAACAGTTCCATATCAACATCAAATATAAGACATGTATCTCCAATCGTGTTGTCGGCTGCCTCAGTCGGCCTTCTATGGATGCACTCACCACTGTGCTCCATTCTTGTGGACATGAAGCATCTGAGTGGCCCCAACTTTATCAACAAGATCCAGACATTGCCACCACTTACCTACTCTTGGGTACATGCACAACTATCATTGATTTTCACATTTAGGACAAACTCTTATGCCACCTAGGCCATTTATGTTTTCCTACAAGCGAGCATGCAAAGCTGATTTGGGAAGCCCACTATAGTCGGGTGGCAGGACATTTTGGCATAGAGAAAACTGTGGTCGTTCTTCAGAAACATTTTTATTGGCCAAAACTTCGACATGATGTCATCAAGTATATCATATCTTGCACTACCTGTTCCATTGCCAAACTAGCCATTAAGAAGCAAGGCTTATACACCCCTCTTCCTATTCCCGAGAAGCCTTGGGAATCCATCTCAGTGGATTACATGTTTGGCTTGTCGTCCACCAAGCATGGAAATGACTGCGTATTCGTGGTTGTTGATCGGTTTTCGAATATGGCCATCCTCATAGCCTGTAAGAAGAATGTCATAGCGACAAACACTACCAAGCTCTTCTTCGAACGAGTGTGGGTCCACTTTGGGATACCACATACCATCATCTCCGACTGAGACAACAAGTTCCTCAACACCTTTTGGTCAAGTCTTTGGTCTCTGTTGGACACCAAGCTCACCAAATCCACTGCTTTCCACCCCCAAACTGATGGCCAAACAGAGGTCGTCAATCATATGATTGTGCACATCATGCGCATGTACAATTCTAAGCATCCACGTACATGGGACGAGAGTCTCCCATATGTCCAACACAGTTACAATAGGGCTCTCCATAGTTCCACCGGCCATAGCCCATTTCAGGTGGGTCTGGGATTCCAAACCTTGGGACCCATTGATGTTGCACTTCCTCTTGCCACCGCATAGACAGATTCTTCCCTTGACTGGTCTTCAATCGACAAAGCCACCAGATTCATTGAGCAGATTCAACACATCCGCCAATAGGTCCAGGAGATTTTGCAAAAATCCAATGCTAAGTATAAGCAACGCCATGATAAACACAGTGTACCACACCAATTTCAAGTTGGTGACAAAGCCTGGTTACATCTGCAGAAGGAGCGTCTCATCGAGCCCCATCAAAAGCTTCGCCCACTTCGTTATGGGCCTTACACTATCACTAAGGCGGTGGGTAGCAATGATTTTGAGATCAACACTCCACCCTTCCTTGGTCTGCATCCAATATTCAATGTGGACCTCCTTCGACCATATTTTCCACCATTATTGGACACATCTGAGATCACAGAACATCTGACACCCACAGAGCTCAACCTTGATGGCATGGAACAAGCATCCACTGATCAGATAATGGACACACAGGTCAAGGGAACTCACCAGCAGCGGATCCATCTTTATCAGGTTGTCAAGGCAACACAATGGATACCATTGCTTCCTAAGGGGGGAGGATTGATCCAGATGGATATTGGTGGCCACCCACCTATTCCAACTGGCTCCCCATGTCCGTTTTTGTTCAACATGTTCTTTTGTACTGCTTTGTAATTGTGAGTTCTACACTTCTGAGGCTGTCTGAAGCCCCACACATCCTCTAGGTGGATATGGGTGGCATCTCGCCTAATCCAACTGGCTTATTTTGTATGTGTTTATGTTAGCACATCTTGATGTACTTCCAGGGTCGTTTTGGGGCCCTAAACGTTGTTTTTTTTGCTCACCACAGTCAAACTATAAATGCAGTCAAAGTTTGAAAGTGGAATGTGTAGTTCTCTGAAAGACCTTTCCAACGGGCTATCACACACCTAAAACGAAGGTCGTATGCAAAAGTTACAACCCTAGGAAGTTGAGGTACCAAATTACACCAACTTACCCATAGGGCCCACATGACTTTTGATATTTCACCTTCTAGGGTTAGGTTTTTGGATGTCTAGGGTTTTGGCATTCATGAGTAGTATAAAAAACGCCTATGGAGCCTCATTGTAATCCATTATGTTCAGATGGATGCACATAGCAGCCACATCTCTTCTCAGAGATAACTACCACCATTCGAGCAAGTTTTAGTTCTGCATTTTACAATTTCAGCCTTTTTCATTATTTAATAGAAGATATTGTTCATTGGATATTTGTGTTATTCTTGATATCTCTGTGTTTATTGTATTTAGTTTGTTAATCAATTTGTTTCGCTCCTAAATCTAGGTCATGCATAGCTTCAATTTTCTTAGGATCAACTCCGACACCATCCCTTCCAACAATATGACCCAGGTATTCCACTTATGAGGCACCAAAGGCACATTTAGATTGTTTGAGGAAATTTTGGTGCTTAGAGAGGAGATGGAGAACTTGATTCACATGGGAGAGATGAGATGACCAAGTTTTACTATAGATGAGAATATCATCAAAGAAAACTAAGACAAAATGACAGAGAAAAGTACGAAAGACATGATTGATAGGACTTTGGAAAGTGGAAGGAGCATTACACAATCCAAAGGGAATTACCAAGAATTCATAATGACCCTCATGAGTGCAAAATGTCGTCTTTGGAATGTCTTCATCTTTCATGCAGATCTGGTGGTAGCCAGAACGTAGATCCAATTTGCTGAAATACTGAGCACCACTCAATTCATCCAAGAGGTCATCAATGACAAGAATGGGGAATTTGTCTTTGATTGTGAGTTTGTTGAGGGCTTAGAAATCAAGACACATGCGCCAAGTACCTTCTTTCTTGAGTACCATGACCATAGGGGAAGACTAGGGGCTAGTACTAGGACGAATAACATCGGCTTTGAGTAATTCATGAACAATTTTATCAATTTCATTCTTCTAGGCAAAGGGATGACGATAAGGTCGAAAATTGGGAGGATGACTACCCAGGATGAGAGGGATGGAATGATCATGGATGCCATGGGAAGGGGGAAGTTCTTTGGGGGTGGTAAAAACAACTTGGTGGCAGCAGAGGATAGATTGGAGGTTGGGATGCACATAAGGTGTCTCAACAACATGAATGGAGTGGAGTTGGGCAATAATTTTCGAATGACCTTATTTGGGGATCTTTTCCATGCGATGGGAACTGATGATCTTAAGGGAGCCTGTTGTGATGCCTTGGAACTTATATTGTTGTCTCTCCTATTGGAATTGCATGGTTAATTCCTTAAAATCCATGAGAATGGGGCCGAGAGTACGTAACCATTCAACACCAAGAACAATGTCACAACCACCCATGTCTATAGAAAAAATATGTGATTTCAGGTGATACTGACCAATTTGGAGTTGCACATTTTCACATCGTCCCCCACATTTCATGGAACCACCATTGGCAATCATGATTTGAAAATTATTGACTGCACGGATGTAACAATTGACTTCTTGGGCAATGTGGCAATGAATAAAGTTATGGGTGCTACCAATGTCCACAAGGATGATGACTTTCCTATTTTTGATGTAACCAATTAATTTGAGAGTCCGGGGAGCAGAGAAGCCAGTGAGAGCATTGAGTGAAATCACTGGTTCAACTTCAGGTGGGTCAGAGAGTGGGGTGAGGTTAGATGGCGGTGGTAGTTCCTCCACCGACAGAGCAACAACATCATCTTCAAAAAGATCCTCAGTTACATCCATAAAAAGCTTTTGTACCTCCGAGAAAATATTTGCCATCAAAATTATAACAAAGACCCTTGAGTTGATGTTCAGCCATTTCAACCTTGGTTAATTTATGGATCTTGAGGGGAGGTGCAGAAGGGGCAAAATGGGTGGGTTTAGGGTGAGGAGGAAAGGAGGGTTTGCGAGTCTGGGAGGACACAATCTGTTGGGCTTCCTTGGCTCGTTGAGTAGCTTCCAACCAAGTCTGGGGGCGTGCCATGAGAACATGGGCATGAATTTCATCTTTGAGGCCACTGATAAAGCATTCCTTAAAGAAAGCATCTGACATGCCCTATGTTCTGAAAGCCAAGTGCTCAAATGCAACAATAAAGTCTTCCACTGTCCCAGACTGCTTTTACTTGGTCAACTAACCTAAATGGTGGGTGTCGGAGTCAAAGCGGTCATAAAGTTTGGCCACAAACTGTGTCCAAGCAAGATACCCTTAGCGTGCCTTTTTTCGCCATTTCCACCATTACCATCGTTTTGGATCCAGATGTAGGACACCATAACGAAGCTTGGCTAAATCATCAGTAAGGCCATGCAAAGAGAAATAATGTTCCATTTGGGTGACCCAACCTGTAGGATCCGATCCATCAAATTTGTTCACCTCAATTCTAGGAGGGTGAAGGTCTCAGGAAAAGTGGGTAGTATGAGGGCCTTGGTAATGGGAAGAGTCATAGTCATCCTGATAAAATGGTTGTTCAAAAGAGGAAGGGTTCTGGGAATGGCCTAGGAAGTGTTCTTTGAGGTCTTTGAGGTAAGAACATTATTCCTTGAGGTCTTTGATGCGGGAACATTGTTCCTTGAGGTCTTTGATGTGGGAACATTCGTCCTTGAGGAGCTCAATAGTTGAATTGATGGAGCTAATGTTGGAAGTGAGCTGCTTGATGGTGTCCTTGTGCTGATGGTTGTCAGCAATCAAGGCATTGAGGTCTTGGGCTCGTGTGGTAGTCATTTGGACAAAGGACCAAGAAAATGGTATAGGGAAAACAAAAGGGGTCTAGAGGGGTGGGTGTGACCACAAAGAAAAAAGGGTGTCAAATGATAGGTACCACGACGATTAGGGTGAAAAGGGGGATCCAAAGGGATAGGAGCCAAATAAGGGTGTCAGAGACGGGTCAGGTCCACGATAAAAAAATGGGTTAAAAATGATAGGTATCACTGGAATTAGGGCAAAGAGAGGAACCTAGTGGGATAGGTCCCAAATAAGTGTGCTGGCGGGACCACTATACTCTTTTTTTTTTACTCCTGCGGAGTTATACTCTGGCCTGAAGAATAATGAAGTGACGAAATGCCCAAATGCTTAACAGAAAGAAATGTGTAGTAATTTCGCAACCCGAATGTAGAAGACACAGTTGCGCGGTAATAGATTTGGTCTGTTCTGTTTTTGTTTCCGTCCCAAGGGTTCTACAGACAAGGGTTTTCCCTGTGCTATAGCTCTTTGATATACGTGCGGGGTCCAACAGTAGTACTCAGCCCAATATCTCAGGGCACCAACTAAGGAGGCTAGACCGTGCCCTTAGCCGTACTACCCGACTACCCATGTACTAGAGAGTATCTTCCTGAGTGTTGTTCTCGGTGGCACTATAACAGTCAAGCGACCGATCAATTTATCTATGGAGGGCTTCAGGAGATCTAGGTCGATCCGTATATAGGTGATGTTTGATGCACTACCACTCGAAGGGGTACCAACAAGGGTTACAAGGGTGGCCAACATATGTGCGCTTAAGTACCACTTGTATTTTCTACGTGTATGAATCCACGACCGCGGGTTTCTGCACGTAACGACAAATCTCTGTAGTTTTAAGACATCGGAATACGTCTCTACCCTAAAAAAATTTAACCCACAATTTTTTGCCGAGGAAGGTGCTCTGATACCACTTGTAGTATTCCAGATATAAAATGGTATGCATAACATAAATAATTAGCTAGAAATGGCAGAGAAAAAATG